>JAQZBX010025712.1:0-16650 GCA_029593785.1 Cabassous unicinctus | reverse complement strand
ATTGTAAGATTATTTATTTCCTTCGTGTATTTTCAGTTTATTTTTTTAATATTTTGTTACTTTGTTTTTTTTGTTACTTTATTTTTTTAATATTTAAAATTTTATTTTTAATATCAATGTTACAAGTTACTCAGTTAACAAAAGATAATAACTACAATAACAGTAAATCTGCTTTAGTCAGCAGTTATACTTGGTTTATTTCTTTTATTTGGTTCTTTGTCCTTTGCGCTATTAACTCCTGTTCTGGAGATCAAGGAATCTTATCAGGCTATGTCTATGTATGGTTGTTTTCCTCATTAATCCAACTTGAAAGTCAGTAAGGCCTTTTGGTCTGCAAATCTAGGTCTGTTTGTTATTTGTTTAAATGTTGCCTCTCTTGCTGAACACCTAATATTTACATGTTAGGTCTTCTGGATCTGTCCTCCAAGTCTCTTTTCCCTCATGCTTTCCATATCCTTTTATTTTTTGCTCTTTGCTTAGAGATATTTCTTGCACTAGCTCTTCCAGGCTACAAATTTGGCTTTGAATGGTTAATATCTACTAAATAATTAATCAGGAAATAATGTTTTTTAGAAATTGAAAAAAAAAATTGTTCCTTATACAAATTTCCTTAAGTTGTTTAATTTTATTGTTTAGCTTTTTATGTGTTTCTTCTAGCATTTTATTTTACTGGATGGTGTATTCTGATTATTCTGCTTGTTATTCTGTCTTTTGGATACCCTTCTTTTTGTTGGGCCTTTTGGACTTAAGTCTGAATGTTGGAGAATATGAATTGGTGAGAGTCCTGTGGGTGGCTGACAGCAAGTGAGTTTCTATCTCCATGGATCTAGGTAGTAAAGACAGGCAGATTGTTTTCAGTTTCCTTCTGAAGCAACTAGAGGAATCCTTTTGTTTGCTGTTGTCTCTGTACTCTCTGTAGAAAGATTCTATGTACACATTTATTTCCTTTTGGGGAGGTTATGGAGATGTGGAACACTAATGCTAGGCTGAAGTCCTTCTCTAAGGATTCCAGTGTTCTGAATGCTAAGGAATCTCTACAATGACCTAGGTTTCTTTCTCTTCCTAAGCTCCAGGCCTCTTCTACTGTTGCTTGTCCAGCCTATAGGGGAGAAAACCATTCACCAGTTATCTCTGCAAGGACCTTAGCAGAATCCAAGATCTCAATTACAATCATTTGCCCATGGGTCTCATGAGTCATTTGTTTCAGATAAGTCAAATAGCTTGGAGTTAAGAGTAGCATGGAAGGTATCCTCCATTCAGGTTGCCATGTTCCCAGAATCTAATTGGCTGAAATCTTGATTGATGAACTCATCACTGTCCATTCAGCTTCACCATGCTCTACCTTTCAAGGAGAAAATGACTTAATGACCATTATAAAAGTTTGGGAAGTTGAGAGTATTTTTCTTTAAAGGTATTTCTATATTCTCTAAAAGATATGGCCTTGGATTGTCCAGTTTGCAAAATACTTTTTTGATGCCTTTTCACCTTAATTGAAGTATGTAGGTAGTTACAAGTTTCTTCAGTGCAATATGATACATGAGTATTTCTTTACTCAGAAGAACAACTAATAGGCAGACTATAATTGTTCACACATGGATATTTGGCAGACATTTTCTCAAAAATGAACAAAGTAAGACTATCACTTCAAGAAAAACAACTGACAATATTTGTTGCCAATAACAAAATTTGAGCTTTCTAAGTGAAAATTAAAATTTGAAAACTTGCTGTCTGCCACTGTGAGCTTGTCAGCTTCCTAATACTTAGCACTTTCCTTTTGAGATTAGTGGTGGTATTAACTAATGTCATTTTTAAATGATCTAATGAAATATGACAACTTTTTGAAGGTCTGAGAGCTTAGAGGACTAATATTTTGACGTGACCAATACATATAATTACAAAATAATGAACACATTAGAATGGAAAGATTCATTTAAAGTATAAGATAGACAAATGGATTTTAGTGTTAACAATATGAATGTTCATTGCCATTTATGCATGGCAACTTAGTTGAACAAAAAATGTAATTTTATCAGAGTTTTGTTTTTAACTAAGTTAATTTATAGCTGTTAACTTGGAATTTGAATGTTCTTTTGAAAAATCCTGCCTAAGAAAGCTAAATTCTTGACCATCAGAACACTGGCCCCAAAATAGAGTTCAGACTGATTTTCAGCTTCACACTGTTGTCTCTCTTGCTTTGCTTCCCTCCTGAAATGATGTTTCCATTTTGGGGATAGGAAGAGCTATGATTATAGGTTTGTGTGTTCTGGACAGGTGGTATGTTTACACAGGTCAGTGGAATTATCAAATGTTTCCCAAGACCTTTAATGGGAAGTCAAGGGTGAAAACTTGGAAGAAAAGGATGTGGAATGATTTGTTGATAGGTGATTCTCCCCTTCCCTTCTCCCCATTACCCACCTCCCAAACTCATCTCTATCCATTAATCCTGTATTACTTTACAACCTTTCCTATATTATTGTGCTGAATTATTATTTTTCCTTCACTGTTTGATTTTGATTCCCCCTAACTAAATTATAAACTCCTTGAAGGGAGGCACACTTTGCATTCTCTTGCAAAGGTCTATACATAGTAACTGCTTAACTTATTTTTCTTCTTTTTTTTAAATAGAGCAGTTGTAGATTTATAGAAAAATCATGCAGGAAGTACAGAGTTCCCATATACCCGCCCCTTCCACATACAGTTTTCCCTATTTCTAACATTTTACATTAGTATGGTACCTTTGTTACAATTGATGAAATATTATTATTATTATTCTATTAACTATAGCCCATAGTTTACATTAGGGTTCACTTTCTGTGCTATGCAGTTCTGTTTTTTTCCTTTTTTTTTTTTTTTTTAAGATTTATTTATTTATCCCCCTGTCCCCCACACCCCCCACTGTCTCCTCTCTGTGTCCATTCGCTGTGTGTTCTTCTGTGTCTGCTTGTCTTCTCTTTAGGCAGCCCCGGGAACCGATCCTGGGACCTTACAGAGTGGGAGAGAGGTGCTCAATCTCTTGTGCCACCTCAGCTCCCTGGTCTGCTGTGTCTCTTACTGTCTATCCTCTATGTCTCTTTTTGTTGTGTCATCTTGCTGCACCAGCTCTCTGAGCGGGCCAGCACTCTGCTTGGGCCAGCTTGCATTCACCAGGAGGCCCTGGCAGTCGAACCCTGGACCTCCTATATGGTAGCCAGGAGCCCAATTGCTTGAGCCACATCCGCTTCTCCCTATGTTTTTTAAATGGTAACTTATATACAACCTAATATTTCCCATGTTTTCACCTTCAAATATACAATTCAGTGATGTTGATTATATTCACAGTGTTGTGCCTCCATCACCATCATCCATTGCCAAAACGTTTCCATTACCCCAAACAGAAACTCTGTAAACACTGACTCCCCATTCTGCCTCTCAGGTAACCTGTATTCTAGTTTCTGAATTTATGAATTTGCATATTGCTCTTATTTTATATAAGTGAGATCATACAATATTTAGCATTTTGTGTCTGGCCTTCTTCACTCAACATGATGTTTTCAACGTTCATCCATGTTATAGCATGCACCAAAACTTCATAAAATATGACCAAATAATATTCCATTGTATGTATATACCACATTTTCTTTGTCCATTCTTGGATTGATTGGGTTGCTTCCACCTTTTGGCAATTTTGAATAATGCCACTATGAACAATGGTATGCAAACACCTGTTTGAGTCCCTGCTTTCAATTCTTTTGGGTATATGCCTAGAAGTGGGATTTTCGGGTCATGTGGTAATTCTCTGCTTAACTTTCTGAGGAATTGCCAAATTGTTTTCTAATTGCCGCACCATTTTACATTCCCACCAAGAGTGTAAGAGGGTTGCTATTTCTTCACATCCTTTCCAACACTTGTTACAGGAATACTTTGGAGATATTGCGGGTACAGTTCCAGACCACCGCAATACAGCAAGTCACATAAATTTTTTTGGTTTCCCAATGCATATAAAAATTATTTTTACACTATACTGTAGTCTATTAAGTGTGCAATAGCATTGTCTGAAAAAAACAATGTGGTACGTACCTTAATTTAAAAAATACATTATTGCCAAAAAATGCCAACCATCATCTGAGCCTTCAGGGAAGGCTTGTAAAGGTCTTGCCTTGGTGTTGATGGCTACTACTGATCAGGATGGTGGTTGCTGAAGGTTGGGGTGGCTATGGCAATTTCTTAAAATAAGACAAAAGTGAAGTTTGCCATATTGATTGATTTCATCCTTTCATGAAAGATTTCTCTGTAGCATTTGATGTTGTACGAAAGTGTTTTGTCCACAATAAAATTTCTTTCAAAAGTGGAGGCAATCCTCTTAAACCCTGCTGCTGCTTTATTAACTAAACTTAATATTTTAAATCCTTTGTTGTCATTTCAACAGTGTTCACAGCATCTTCACCAGGAGTAGATTCCATTTCAAGAAACCACTTTCTTTGCTCACCCATAATAAGCAACTCCTCATCCGTTAAAGTTTTATCATGAGATTGTAGCAATGTAGTCACATCTTCAGGCTCCACTTCTAATTCTAGTTCTCTAGCTGTTTCCACCATGTCTTTAGTTACTTCCTTCACTGAAGTCTTGAACCCCTCAAAGTCATCCATGAGGGTTTTAATTAACTTCTTCCAAACTCCTGTTAATGTTGATATTTTGATCTCCTCCCATGAATCATGAATGTTCTTAATGGCATCTAGAATGGTGAGTCCTTTTGAGAAGGTTATCAACTAACTTTGCCCAGATCCATCAGAGGAATCACTATCTATAACAGATATAGTCTTAGAAAATGTATTTCTTAAAAATAAGACTTGAAAGTCTAAATGATTCCTTGATCCATTGGCTGCAGAATGGATGTGTTAGCAGGCATGAAAACAACATTAATCTCATTGTGTGTCTCTTCAAGCTCTTGGGTGACCAGGTTCCTTGTCAATGAACAGTAATATTTTGAAAGGAATCTTTTTTTTCTGAGCAGTAAGTTTCAACAGTGGCCTTAAAATATTCAGTAGGCCATGTTGTAAAGAGATATGCTGTCATCCAGACTTTGTTGTTCCATTTATAGAGCTCAGGGAAAGTAGATTTAGCATAATTCTTAAGGGTCCTAGGATTTTCAGAATGGTAAATGAGCATTGGCTTCAGCTTAAAGTCACCAGCTGCATTAGCCTCTAACAAGAGAGTCAGCCTGTCTTTTGAAGTTTTAAAGCCAGGCACTGACTTCTTTTCTCTATCTATGAAAGTCCCAGATGGCATCTTCCAATAGAAAGCTGTTTCATCTGCATTGAAAATCTGTGAAGGTAGCCACCTTCATCAATAATCTTAGCTAGAACCTCTGGAAAACTTGCTGCAACTTCTACATCAACACTTGCTGCTTCGCCTTGTAATGAAGGTGGCTTCTTTCCTTAAACATAATGAACCAACATCTCCTAGCTTCAAACTTTCCTTCTGCAGCTTCCTCATATTTCTCAGGCTTCATGAATTGAAGAGAGTTAGGGTCTTGCTCTGGATTAGGCTTTGGCTTAAGGGAATGTTGTGGCTGGTTTGATCTTCTATCTAAACCACTCAAACTTTCTCCATATCAGCAATAAGGCTGTTTCATTTTCTTATCATTTAAGTGTTCATTGGTGTAGCACTTCTAATTTCCTTTAAGAACTTTTCCTTTGCATTCACAACTTGTCTAACTGTTTGGTGCAGAAGGCCTAACTTTTGGCCTGTCTCAGCTTTTGACCTGCTTTTCTCGCTAAGCCTAATCATTTTTAGCTTATCATTTAAAGTGAGAAGTGTGTGACTCTTCCTTTCACTTGAACACTTAGAGGGCATTGTAGGGCTATTTATTGTCCTAATTTCAATACTGTTGTGTCTCAGGGAATAGGGAGACCCAAGGAGAGGGCAAGAAAATGGGGACAGCTGGTCGGTGGAGCAGTGAAAACATGCATAACATTTTTCAATTAAGTTCACCATCTATGTTGGTTTGAATCTTTTGTGGACTCCAGAGAATCCTGTACTTAGAGCAAACCCATTCTTTTGCCTGTAAACCCATTCTAGATGGGATCTTTTGGTTAGATCACTATTGATTAGATAACTTCCGTTAAGGGTCTTTGATTAAGTTGTGGAACTCAGAATGAGTCTTTAATCCTCTTGTTGTAGTCCTTTATAAGTGCAGGGCTAAGAAAGCTGCAGGCACATAGGAAAAATTCTTCAGAGACAGAGAAACTCTGAGAGGCTGAGAAAGAGGTCCTGGAGGCCAGAGGCTGGAATCAGTGAAGTACAGAGGCATGGAAAGAGGCCCCTGAGAGGCTGAAAGAGAAGGACTGGAGGAGAGGGGAGAGATGAGCCATATGCCTGATCACCCACAGTTGAACTCAGAAAGAAAGCATATTTAGATGCTGCAGCTATGTGCTTGATCGTTCACAGCTCCAACTCTTGATGATGCATTGATTTGGACACTTCCATGGCCTCAGATCTGTAAGCTTTTAACCTAATAAATTTCCATTATAAAAGCCAACCCACTTCTAGTATATTGCTCTCAGCAGCTTTTAGCAAACTATAACACCATCTTATAGGGTTCCAGTTTGTGGTGCCCCCAAACAATTACACTAGTGGTGATCACTGATCAAAGATCACCAGAACAGATATAATAATAGTAATAAAAATTTATCCTAAAAATTACCAAAATGTGACACAGAGACACAAAGTGAGCTCATACAGTTGGAAAAATGGAGCTGATACATTTGCTTGACACAGGGTTGCTACAAACTTTCAGTTTGTAAAAAATGCAATATCTGTGAAGCTCAATAAAGGGAAGTGCAATAAAACTAGGTATGACTGCATGTGTGTGTGTGTGTGTGTGTGTGTGTGGTTTTTTAAAAATAGTAGCCATTCTAGTAGGTGTGAGATGGTATCTCATTGTGCTTTTGGTTTGCATTTCCCTGACAGCTGATCATGTTGAACATTTTGTTGGTGTGTGTATTCGTACTATTTATTGAATAAGAACAGATATGCCAAGGTCTCATTGGACTTATCTAGATATAGTAGCTCCCATTTTGCTACTTTTGTTATAAGTGAATCTGAATTACCCCCAGTGTCTCTTGATTTGAGAGGGAGTATTAAAAAGTAGCTTCAAGTGTGGGCTTTAGTTTGAGTCCTGGCTCTCCCACTTACCAGTTGTATTCCCTTGGGCAAGTTATTTTCTTTTTGTGTCTGAGCACTCTCATATATAAAATGGCTCTAATAACACCTACTTCAAAAGATTATGATGAGAATTAAGTGAGATAATCTATGTGAAATATTTAGCATACCTGGAATAAAGTACTCAGTATGTGTTAGCTTCTGTGATGTTTAAGTTCATGTGTCAGCTTGGCCAGGTTATGGTGTCCAGTTTTTCCATCAAGCAAGCACTGGCCTGATTTTTACTGTGAGGATATTTTGTGGATTAAAATCATCAGTAAATTGATTGCATCTGTGGCTCATATATCTACATTCAACTAAGGAGACTCCTTTCAACAATGAGAAGAGTGTCATAGGATCAGTTGAAGGCCTTAACAGGAGAGCGGATGATTTCATTCAGAAGCCAGAAGGAAGAATTTCCGTTTCTATTTCAGCCTGCCAACTTCTTCTGGGGAATTTGTCAGAAACCTTTCTCGGAGTTACCAGCTTATAGCCTGCCCTATGGATTTCATCCCCACTGTTGTGTGAGCCAATTCCTATACTAAATCTCATAATATTTAGGTGTATATATGTATATCTATCTTGCCAGTTCTGTTTTCCTGGAGAACCCTGACTAATACATTTTCTCATATGCCAGCAGTTCTCAAAGTGTGCAATCAGGGACCTTGAGGTGCTTCAGAACTTTAGGGGGTTTGCGAAGTGAAAACAATTTTCATAATAATATTAAGGCCTTATTTGCCTTTTTTTCACATGTGTAAGTGGCATTTTCCCAAGGCTAGCAGAAGGAATTATGAGAATCCAGCTGTTTTCTATTGTCAGACAGACATTAAAGAGATTGGAAAATGTGAAATATGCCACTCTTCTCACCATTTATTTATTTATTTTTGAAAATAGTTATTTTTTTTTGTATAAGTAAGTTATTTATGTGAACATGTGATGGATTTATTTTTGTTATATTTAAATAAATTGATTAAATATTTTAATGTTTAATTTCTAATATGATAAAGAACAAAGAATAATACAGTGTAACTGGGATATGGTGTGTCTGAAGAGGTTATATTGTAACCAGTCTCTCTGTAAAGCAAAAGGATTTACATTTAATATGTATCCAGACATGATTTTAAAGACAATGAAAAACATGATGTGGCTGGAAGCTGCAGTTGGGCAGTGAGAGAAATGACCATAAACTGATTTCTTACTTTAGCATAAGAAATAACTACTAAGGGGAAATCTGTCTCCAGAAAACAGAAACAGATAGTGAGGATCATTGGGTAATATTTATTCTGTCAGTGCTTTTCATACTTTAATATGCATATATATTGCTTTAGGAGCTTATTAAGATGCATATTTTGATTCACTGGGTCTGGGTTGTAGTCTGAGATTCTGCATTTCTAGCAAGGTCCCAGAGAATGTTGAACTTCAGGCATCACCTGATGAGTCATATGCACTTTAAAGATTGAGAAACATTGCTCTAAGTCACTGATTTACAAGTGCGATAATAGAAGCAGAGAGAACCTAGTTAATTTGCTCAGGGTTCCCCATTTGGTTAGAAGAAAATCTGGATTAGAATCCAGATCTCTGACACCAGACCAGACTAGGGCTTCCGCTCCCTACCCTCCAATTTCATGAAAAGATGAAATGTCAAAACTAGGAATTAATCAGAATAATTATGAAATTAATTTTCAAGTTCTTGACTTTGAAACATTCTTCCCAAAGAAAGAAAAGTGTTATAAACCTTTCTTTTTTTTTTTAAAGATTTATTAAATTTATTTCTCCCCCTCCCCTTGTTGTTTGCGCTCACCGTCTGCTCTCTGTGTCTGTTCGTTGTGTGCTTTCTGTGTCTGCTCATCTTTTTAGGAGGCACCAGAAACTGAACCCGGGAACTCCCATCTGGGAGGGAGGCCCCCAATCGCTTGAGCCATCCCTGCTTCCTGGTTGTTGTGTGTCTCATGGTGCTTTCTCGTTGTGTCATCCAATTGTGTCAGCTCACTGTCTTGCTCGTCTTCTTTCAAAAGCACCAGGAACCGAACCTGGGACCTCCCATATTGTAGGCAGGCACCCAACTGCTTGAGCTACATCCGCTTTCCTATAAACCTTTTTGATTAATTAATTTATTAATATTTTAGCAAATGTTTATTGAGCCACTGTGTTCTACAGGAGATTATATAATGAATATGATACAGATTCTGCCCTCCAAGAAGCTTTCTGTCTAGAAGGTGCTAAGATTTACATGAGTAACTCTGTTCTACGTACTCTACACTTTAGCCAAATTAAAATTTCCACTTTTCTCTGAATATGTCCTGCCCTATCACAACTTCAGGTCTTTGCATATTAAGCCTGCCTTCTTTGGCAAATTATCTCGTCTTTAAGATCCAATACAAATATCCTCACCCTCTTGAACCTTTAACCCATTTTCTCAGGTAGATGGTTATTCTCTGATTCCACAGCACTCTATTCTTTGCTCTATTTTGGAGTTTATTACATTTTATTAATATCTTGGGTTTATCCAGATAAAGTGCTTATGGTATAGTTTCTTGCCCTTCTACGCATTGTCATCTTAGAATTATCATTCTTGATTTGCACTGTCCAATAGAAATATAATGTGAACCACTTAAGCAATTTTAAATTTTATGTAGGTGGACATTTTAAAAAGTAAAAAGAAAGGGGAAATTAAATTTAATGATATATTTTATTTACCACATATATCTGAAGTATTATTATTTTAGCACATAATCAATATAAAAATCATTGATGAGATATTTAATATTTTTGTATACTGTCTTCAGAATCTAGTGTGTTTTTTTATGCTTAGAGTACATCTCAATTAGAAATAGCCACATTTCCAGTACTCAGTAGCCACATGTGACTAGTAGCTACTCTATTGGACAGCACAGGTCTAGAGCTTTAAAAGATTTTAAAATCATATCTTTCAGATTTCTGAAGCAAAGTAGTTTATTCTCAATATGTTAAGTAAAAATAACTTCCTGGTTCTTGATGATTTAATTTTTTTTTTCCTTTTTACTCTATTTCATTTATTTTCTCATGGCTATGGCTATTTTTATCTGAAGCAATATGTTTAGGTCTTAGTAAGATTTCTTAGAAGCATGTATACTTTTCTCCTGACTGTTTTGCTACTAGATAATGTTTAGAGAATTTTAAGTAGACCTATCTTATAATTGAATATTTCAAGAGCAAGCCTTCATGCAATATTAGGTGTGAAACAATTGATATTGGCAGATATAATTTTTTTGACTGACAAATGTTCTGCTAGGGCTCTTTCTAAATTATGAATTGATTTATAAATACACAGAATTTCCTTGTTCATTCAGCAAAAACAATCAGTATTATACTAGATTTGATTGCTACAGACAGGATGAAAAGTACTATAATAGAGAAATGGACAGATCAAGAAGCTTTTAACCAAGAGTGGAAGAAGGGCTAAACTAGAAGCAAGAAAAACAGTTTAGAATCTGTGATGATAATCTAGAAAGAAGTGAGGCCTAAATTGAGATAAGTAATAGTAGGGGTAGAGGGCGGTGGACAGATTCAAGAAATATTAAGGAAATGGGAAAGATGCTTGTATTTGGGAAGATAAGTAAGAGGAAGGAGTGAAGGACAATTTTCAGGTTTCTAGCTTAGGCAATTGATAGACAGTTTAGGCAACTGGTGATTCCATTTACTGCATTAGGGAAACCAGAAAATGGTGTTTTTGAGGAGAGGTGGAAGATCATAATAATGATAGCTGATATTGTAAGTGCTTTCTTTATACCATGCATTGTGCTATATGCTTTACATACATTATTACATTTAATTTTCATAACAACACTTTGAATATAGGTATAACTATTCTATTTTACTGATGAGAGAAACAGTCAAAGAAAGATTGGAGTTTCTTGTCCCATGTCATACATTTAATAAGAAAGAGACAGGGCCAGGATTTCAATCTAGATAGTCTTTATTCCAGAGCCATTACCTCCTAACTATTATACTTACATGTTGCTTAATTCAGTTTTGGGCAAGTTGAGTGCTTGTGGGAAAGCCAAGAAATGATGTTTACTATGGTGTATAAGTCTGGAGCTCAGTAAATGGTCTGGGCCAGAAACAAAGAATTTGAAGTCTCTGTCATATAGGTGGTAGTAGAATGGTGGGAGTGGATGAACTCTCCTACATATATAAGAGAATAGAGAGGGCTGAGGTATAAACACTACCTGTTAAGCAATAGGTGGAGGAAGAGAATGCTAAAAATGATAGCTTTAGGAGGAAGAACGTATGTGAAGATTGGTATTTTGGAAATCAAGGGGTTAAGGGGAGGTGAGTTTCAAGAACTGAGTGTTCAGTATTGTGAAATGCAGCATAAGAGTCTCAGAAGATAAGGCCTGGAAAGGGTCTTTTGCCTTAGCAACGGGGATGTCATTGTTGACTATGGCAAAAATTAAGGTTTTATTTAACTAGCATAGCATCTATTAGAGGGGAAATTGGAGCACAAAAGTTAACCTCAGAATGTGACCTTTTTTGGAAATAGTGTCTATGAGGATATAATTATTAAGGTTCTTGAGATCCTTCTCTATAATGAACCAGTAAGGAATCACAGAAATGGAATTTAGTTCCCTTGACTTCTCATAAGAGATAACTGATCTTTTGTATGTTTTTATTGTGGCTTCATTGAATAATGCTTATTGAAGTACAGGCATGCTTGCATTCAGAAATACATATTGCCGGACAGAATGTGTCTTCTATATTTAATAGTCCGAGTCTAGTTGAAAACTGATCAAATAGTATCTTTTTAAATGGTTTTAAACAGATTTGGATTTTACATTATGGCTCTCTCTAGACATTTAACTTGTTTAGATTTTAAAAATTGATTTCCAATTAACACCAGATTTCATAAGAAAGAAAATATTAACTAAATAATTAATGCCTTGAAATGACATGTATTCCAAACAAAAACAGGCAACATCTGTTAATTCAATTGGGAGGACAAGATTAAACTTGTTCCTTTAATTTTTAATTAAGTATTCAAAATTTTCATTTCAAACATCTTTTAAGTGTATTTATTGAATAATTTTTTGTCACACCAGAACTTGAATTCTTTGATTTGTGCATCGTATTATTTGTGTGTAGCCATTAAATATGTTATAGATTGACTGATGGTGATGTTGGTCAATTTGACATTTTCAATTTAAGCTGTTAACTATTCCCCTCAACTGCACTATAACAATAACTAATGGTCTCCATAATTCTGAGGCACTTCATTTTAAAAAAATTGCCTTCTAAAGAAGCTAGTAAAGAATAAATTATGTTCAGAGTAGCTTTATTATAGTATCATATATTCTGGTTTATTCTAATTATTTGAACATTTGTCATACACATTATAATGAAAGTATTTCAGAGGACTTTGAAGATCCTCTAGTGACAGCTCCCATCCATTGCATGAATCCCTTTTACATTATTACTGAGATGGTCACAGAGCCTTCTTTTCACACCTCCAGAGATAGGGAGCTCATTAACTCTCAAGGCTTAAAGCAACCAGTCACAAGTGTCTACCATGTACGAGACACTAGGGATATGGCAATGAACGAAACAAGAACTTGCCCTGTCTTCATGAAGTTTATAACCTAGCAATGATTGTGATTAAGTAACGAGAGGTATGTAAGCACTGTGAAGAAGAAATACAGAATGCTAAAGAAAAATATGACAAGGGAATTTAACTTAATCTAGGAGGGTCAGGCAATGTTGCATTAAAATACTAATGTTGGTTTGTGGCAAGATGGCGATGGACTACCAGGCAGAGCCAAATGCTCTCACAAAGACAACGGAGAAAGAGCCAAAAGCTGTCTGAGGGACATGCTTTTGGGATCAGCAGACCAGGACAGTGCTACACAACTCCCAGGAGGGTGAGGGACAGAGAGAGACAAGGAAGCCCAAAACACAATCATGATTTACTAAGCCCCCGTGACAGCCGTGAAGAGCACATCTCCCCACCCCCAAGATATTAAGCTGGGATAAAACCCCTGGCTCACTCTAGCCGACTGCAAGGAAAACAGACATCTTCCTTCCTTCTTGTCAGTTGTTTCAAGGGAAAAGTGAGGGTAGTGCAGGGTGCTTTTCTTCAGTGAATTCGGCCAGCAGAGCCTGCTTTGAATATCTGATCTGGAGATTCAGTTCAGGAACACAGGAAAGCTGAGACTGAAACACCTTCATGGAAACATGCGCAGACTACCATCTGCTGTTTGGTCTGGAAACTGCATGGACAAAAACTGTTTGCGCTCTCTGTATTCACCCCTTGGGAGAAAATCTGCGCCCCACTAGTGAGTCCCTGGCCCAATTTTGAAAACTTAAGCTGGGCAATTTTAAAGACAGAGATTAAGTTGAGCCAACTATCAAAGAAGAGCTGTGGGAAAAAATAAAAACAATAGGCAAGAGAGAAAAATTAGCCATCAGAGTAAATACACTAACATATTCAGATGCCTAGACATCAGCAAAAAATTATAAGCCATACTAGGAAGCAGAAAGAGATGGCCCAGCCAAAAGAACAAACTAAATATCCTGAAGAGATACAGGATTTAATACAGTTAATCAGTGATAATTGTACAATTCTCCTAAGTCACTTCAAGAATTTGAAGAAAATATGACTAAAGCTATAGAGGATATTAAGAAAATACTGGTAGAGCATAAAGAACAATTTGAAAGCCTGCAAAGAAAAGTAACAGACCTTATGGGAATGAAAGACATGATGGATGAGATTAAAAATACATTAGAGACACATAAGAGTAGATTTAAATTGCCTAAAAGCAGAATTAGTGATTTTGAAGACAGAACATCTGAACTGGAAAAGGCAGGAGAACAGAAAGAGAATAGAATAGAAAAAATGAAACAGAGTCTCAGGGAATTGAATGACAATGCAAAAGGCACAAACATTCGCCTTGTTGGTGTCCCAGAAGAAGAGAATAGAAAAGAGGCAAAAAGAATACTTGAGGAAATAATGACTAATATTTGAGGAAAATAATATTGAGGAAAAACTTCCCAACCCTTAGGAAATAATGACTAATATTTGAGGAAATAATGTTTGAGGAAAAACTTCCCAACCCTTATGAAGGACATAAATATCAATAACCAAGAAGGACAACGCACCCCAAGCAGAATGTATCTGAATAGACCTACTCCAAGACACCTACTATTCAGAAGACAAATATCAGAAATGAAGAGAAGATTCTGAAAGCAGCAAGAGAAAAGTGAAGCATCACATACAAGGGAAATTCGATAAGATTACGTGCCGACCTCTCATCAGAAACCATAGAGGGAGAGAGGAAAGTGGTATGATGTATTTAAGGTACTGAAAGAGTAAAACTGCCAGCCAAGAATTCTGTATCTGGCAAAGCTGTCCTTCAAAAACGAGGGTGAGTTCAAAGTCTTCACAGACAAACAAAAATTCATAGACTATGTTACCAAAAGACCAGATTTGCAAGAGTTGCAAAAGGGGGTGCTGCAGCTTGAAAGGAAAAAACAAGGGTGAGAGATTTGGAGAAGAGTTTAGAAATGAAGATTATTAGGAAGGGTAAACTAAAGGATAAGAAGACAGACAGTAGAACAATATGACAACAGAGAGCTGAAGGACAAAATAAATGAAGCAATTCGAAGTTTTCAAGTGCCCTTCACATCTATCCCATGAACCCTGAAATATAGAAAGAAGACCTTTCTTGGGCAAGATCACTCCAGGAGCAGCAGAAGGTGGCACAGAGGATTAAAAAGAGTGAATCATCAACAGAAGGAACAGATTTCTCACTAAAGTCAATCCCTGACTATGCTTTGAAAGTGATGAAATTGTTGCTGTTTTTTTTTTTCAGCTATTGCTGAGAAACAGAAGACCGCTTCAACAAATAAAAAATGGTTATTGTGTCTGCTTCTGGAACTGTAGAGACTGTAACTGAGAAGGAAGATGGTGCTCCAACACCAGATGGCTCTGTTTTTATCAAAGCCCAATGAAAGAAAATGCATAGCATGAATTATTTGCAAATGTCTTTTTTGATTATCATTTAAAGTTTTAGACATACGGACATTTATTCTTGAGAAACGGGGCGAAACTCCTGTTTGTAAGATAAGTTTTTCCAATGAAGCATATAAATCTAAATGGTAGCATTATTGTATAGTGTTTGGACTATGCTCTGATAAGTTATCGTTTATATTTAAGATTAGAATTCTGAACAAAATGTTTTTGATGTATAAATTTAATCCAAATATATGGATGGATACATTTTAAAGATACAACTTGAAAAGCAAATTCTTGAATAGTAAATAACTTGGTCAGTGTTGTTAAAATGTTGACTCATTGACTTTTGTTTTACAATAGAGGAAATAAGTGATTACGTTCACTCCTAGAAATATACTGCTGTTACTATTCATTCTGTTTTCCTTGATTCTGTAGAGTAAGTTTGTCACAAGGCTTAAATGTTTTTAATATTCATTTTGATTCAGAGTTGTGGTTTGTTATATGTGGAATCTTTGAAAGTTCAGTCAATAATACAAACAAATGTGAACACTCTGAAGTTTCTCTTAATTCTGATTTGTGCTTAAGTTTTTGGTTTTAAAGAAGTTATAACAATGGTAGTTGCCTCCAGTATTTATTAGATGTATGAAGTACTGATAAATGTCACAATGATGGTTTTATTTTTTAGATTATTACTGTAGGAAGGTTAGTTCTTAACACGAGTGAGTCATTTTTCAAATGTGCATTTTTTAAATGAATGGCTTTTACAGATACATCATAATAAATTGTACTGCTATTTTTAAAAAAATTGGGGTGATGTGGGAGAGAGGGGGGTACATGGGAATCCCTCGTACTTTTGATATAACTTTTCTGTAATCTAAAACCTCTTTAAAAATAAAGTTTATTATATTAAAAAACATTAATGTTATAACTGACACTTGGAAAATGAATTAGCTAGGGAAACTGGGAAGTTTTCAAGCAGAGGAAACAGCATATAACAAGTCCTAGAGTTGAAAACATGACATATTCAAGGAACTGGAAATAATTAGTGAGAGGGAGTTCTCATTTTTATATGAACATAGCATGGCTTCTATATATTGGGGATTAAAGAAAACATTTAAGAGTTGGCAACTTTGGAAGATCAGCATTAGTAATGGTGAAATACTTCAGTAGCTTTATAAAAACACCAACAAAACAGGGACAAGATGTGAAGAGCATAAGAACACCTGTGAGACATCTATGGCCTGTAAATAACTGGGGGTGGAGGATAGAGTCTAAAAGGAGATACGAAGCATTTTGCAAGTAAGGGCAACAAGCAGTAAACATTGTAGTTATCACTAATATGCCTAGTCAGGTAAGGCCGAAGAAAATTCAGGCTATATATACCCTAATAAAGTGAATGTTTTGACTTAAGCTGTTTTCCTCCTCTTGGCTTCTTTTCTCTTTGTATGGGAAATGGCCTCTTGGGATAGGGATAATGTATATTG
>JAQZBX010025711.1:0-20892 GCA_029593785.1 Cabassous unicinctus | reverse complement strand
CTGTGACAGAAAGGTACAAGTATAGAACCAACATCCACCTGTTCCCTTCCTCTTCTCTCTCCTCTTTTATTCCCTTTAAAGGTTTCTATTTTGAGATTTTGTGACTATAATTCTGACAATCCTGTCTGTGAATGAAACCATTTATTTGCTCAGTAAACAAACAAAAAATACCCTCTAATTGTATTTTTTTAGGAATATTTGGGTTTAGACCAGACTTGGTCAACTTGAAATAATTTTAAGATTAATTTCACATAATTTTTATATTTAGTTTGGGTTTCTCAACTAAGATTAGTAAAGCATAAATAAAAATTCACTGTGGGGATTTCTAAACAATTCATTTTACAGATGTTGGCAAAAGAGATGTCTATTCTTCTGTTCAACAGTTCCAAGTTATAAGTAACAGCAGAGAAACCCTTTAATGTCTCTACCATTTGATTGATAAGTGGCATGGCTGCCCCTAGAAAACATCATGGATTCTGTGGTAGGAAGAATAGTGGTCCCCCAAAGATGTTACGCCCTAATCCCCAGGACCTGTGAATATGTTATGTTAAATGGCAAGGGAGAATCAAGATTACAGACAGAATTAAGGCAGCTAAGCAGCTGACCTTGAGATGGGGAGATTACCCTGGATTATACTGGTGAGCCTAATGTAACCCAAGGATCCTTTTAAATGAAAGAGTGGAGGCAGTGTCACAGTGACATCATGAGAAAGACATGACTGGCCATTGCTGGCTTTGAAGATGGCAGGAGGCAACCATCCAAAAAATGCAGGCTGCCGCTAGAGGCTGGAAAAGGCAGAAAAACAGATTCTCTCCTAGAACCTCCAAAAGGAAGGCAGTCCTGCAGACCCCTTGATTTTAGTTAACCCAGGGAAACCTATTTCAAATTTATGACATCCAGGACTGTAGGATAATGAATCTGTATTGTTTTAAGGCATCAAGAATGTGGTAATTTGTTACAGTAACAAAAGGAAATTAAAACAGAATCTTTCTTTAATATTAAGTCAAGTAATTGAGATATTGGCCACAAGGTGGCAATAGACTACTGGATTTATCAAGTGACTTTTTCAGGTTTGTGATGTTAACATATTACCAAGGGCAATGACACAATTTTCTTCTAATAAAAATTTAAAGAACTCATCATTCTGTCACACTTGCATCTGAGTTTTTTTCAGTATTGTTGATCAGTCACTTAAATTAACCAACAGACTTTTAAGTTGATTTCAGAGTGATTTTTCTCATCCAAGACGAAACTATTAACAAATGGAAGTGACTAGAATATGCGTCACAGGTTAGGAACTTTTCTGTTTGCTGGTGTGTCTCAGTTCCTTGAACACTGGCAGTGGTCCAAAGCAGTTACCCAGTAAATATTTGTTGAATGAAAGAACACTGTGTTTCCAATTTGCATATATAAATTGTTTGTTGAGTCTTTTCTCACATTAACCTGAATAATGTAGAACTTGAAGAAAATCCTTTTGTCCAATAATTTTTAATTTAGCACTATTCATAGAGCATTCATTTATTCAAATGTGCTTGCAATGCATTCTTCTTTGTGCTGGAAATGAAATGGCATTCCTTATTCTATAGAGCCTTCCATGCCCTCCACCCAGATGTGTCTAGCTCTAGCCCAACGCCTCCAGGCTTCCTATTCTCCAACAAGTGTGGGTGACTTTGGGGTAGTGTATGGTCAGAGTGTCTCTGTGGGTCCTCTGTGCATTTCATTATAGCTGCCGTGGAGGCCCTCTCCCATGACTTGCCAAACCTCCAAGTCAAAGGGCCCTCTTCTCAGAGTCTTTCCTAGACTGCCCTGCTGTTCCCAGACACCTTGTCAATCCAGATTCCTGTCTTCTTTTCCCTTTCACATTGTTTTATAGTTAGGTGTGTAAAATAGCACCAGATTGTCATTTCCTCCTAGAGAATGTTATATTTTATTCATCTTTGTATTCCCAACACACAGCTAATACTGGAACCAAAATAAATGCTTCCAAAATGATTGCATCAGGAAGGAAGGGAGGGAAGCAGGTAGGCCCATCACTGGGCTGACTGCAGATGGGTAAAATAACTGTTGCTGATTTCTTAGTATTTAAATATGGGTATATACATATATGTTTAACCCAGAAAAAAGAAGTAATCATGATTTCGTTCATTCAGTTGGGTAGAATTTCCCTTTGCATTCTTGAGATAGTAAGCATAATGAGATCTCAAATCAATGCTGTCTTTCCTCTTTTTAAAAATAAGGAATTTGAATGCAAATTGTAATGTTTTCCTTCAAAAGGAACTGATTTGCCACTCTTTAATTTGATAACGTTCTTTATGCTTCAAATATGAATTGGGCTTTAAGTATTAATAAACTTCAGAGAGGAAGAATCAAATCTTCAACCCTTTATGAATTAATTATTGGGATTTTAAAACTCCAATTTTACAAAGCAAATCACAAAATGGAAAATGTTTTTTTTTTCCATATCATGTCTTCTTTTTGGTATTCATATGATCAAATAAAATTTTATGTATATTAAATTGAGTGTTAATATTATAATTTGAGGTTTCCTATTTCTCAGTATTGCACAAATTTCAACTATACAATTTTTTGCCCTCATTAAAAATGACTATAATAAAATTATTAGTAACTTTTATTTTTATCAAAGTACTATATTCAAATAGTATAAAAAATCAAATATTGCTAAAAAATATTTTTTTAAAACAACCAACCCAGGGGTCCCTTCTCTTTAAGCCCCATCCCTGCCATCCACCAAGTAACCAATTTCTGTTTTGTAGCTGTTTTCTCTGATTTTGCTTTCTTATTTTTAAATAATATGCATATTTTCTACTTCTTGATTTGTCTCTTGTAGGCCTACCTATTGATTTCCAGTTACAGATAAGCATTTTAGCTCATTTATGTCTCTTCTTTCCCTTCCACTATTCTCCCAACAAAATTATATTTCAAATATCTGTTAAATATATATTCAGTGTTTTCATGATTTTGACTATGTAAATGTAGTTCACTTTTTTAAAAGATTTATTTATTTTTATTTATTTCTTCCCACCCCACAACCCTCGTTGTTTGCACTCGCTATCTGCTCGTTGTGTGCTCGTCTTCTTTTTAGGAAGTACCAGGAACCAAACCCGGACCTTCCATGTGGGAGGGAGGTGCCCAATAGCTTGAGCCACCTCTGCTCCCGCTTGTTCTGTCTCTTATTGTTTGCCTCATTCTGTCTCTTCGTTGCGTCATTTCATTGTGCATCTTGTTGTGTCAGCTCATCATACCAGCCTGTCACGTCAGTTCTGTCTTGCATTTCTTCTTTAGGAGTCATCGGGAGCCGAACCCGGGACCTCCCATGTGGTAGGTGGGCACCCAACTGCTTGAGCCACATCCACTTCCCCTGTAGTTCACTTTTGAGCCAAGTACCATGATCATATCTCCTTTCTCACATGATTTTTTCCTGAAGTTAATAATTGCCTCATTTTTTAAAAATTTCTTTAATTTTCTCAAACAATTGGCTAAATATTTGCACATTCTCAATAGTTCTGTAAGATGCCTCTCAATTGAATTTTGTACAAAACTTGTTTTTTGTTTTTTTTGTTTTTTTGTTTTTTTTTAAAGATTTATTTATTTATTTATTTATTTACCGCCCCACCCCCCTTGCTGCTTGTGCTTGCTGTGTCCATTCGCTGTGTGTCTTCTCCGTGTCTGCTTATCTTCCCCTCGCTGAGAGGTCCCGCTGCATCAGCCCCTCGCGCCGCGCGGGCCGGCCTGCCCTCACAAGGAGGCCCCGGGAAGCGAACCCGGGGCTTCACACATGGTAAACGGGGGCTCTATCGGTTGAGCCACACCTGCTTCCTGTTGTGAGGGCTTGCTGCATCAGCCCACTAGGCTGCCCAGGCCGGCCTGCCCTCACAAGGAGGCCCCGGGTTCACTTCCCGGGGCCTCCCATATGGTAAACGGGGGCTCTATCGGCTGAGCCACTCCCGCTTCCCCAAAACTTGTTTTATAGTTGAAGGATTACACCCACCACTTCTTCGTCCTGGCCTCCACACTCCTACTAATCTGGAGTGGTTCCTCTGTGGGCCTGTTGCTCAGTTGTTGTATTGGGACTTCCATTTTCCATCACCTTAGGAATTCTCTTTACCTCTGTTGAATTCAGGTATCCCAGTACCCTTGTTCAAGTTTGAGTCTTTTTTTTTTTCTGGAGGCACATCCTCAAATAGCTTCCTAAGAAAAAGGTGATTGAGAAATACAATTTTTGAGGCCTTGCATGTCTAAAAATGACTCTATTCTA
This sequence comes from Cabassous unicinctus, assembly GCA_029593785.1. Classification (NCBI taxonomy): domain Eukaryota; kingdom Metazoa; phylum Chordata; class Mammalia; order Cingulata; family Chlamyphoridae; genus Cabassous; species Cabassous unicinctus. The sequence goes on along the minus strand of JAQZBX010025711.1, from coordinate 16,616 downwards.
CTCTCTCACTTGATGGATAGTTTAGCTAAATATAGAATTTTGACTTGAAAAATAATTTCCTCTTGCAGATGTGAAGGTATAGCTCCATTATCTTCTATCCTCTGTTTGAGAAGTTTGATGCCATTTATACTCACAATTTTCTGTTAATTATCTCCCCCTTGACTGCACGCCCACCTCCTCCACCAGAGCCTTCTGTTTATTCACCAGGGATTTGAAATTTTATGATAATGAGCCTTTTGTTGTTTTTAATTTGTATTTTTTCATTCATTAGGCTGGATAGCCAAAAGTCCTATTTGAGAAAAAGTTCATGTTCTTCAGTTATGGGAAATTCTCTGGTATTATTTTATCAATGCTTTTCTTACCCATTCCTTTCTGTTTTCTCTTTCTAGAGCTCCTATTATTTAGCTGGTAGAACTCCTGGACTGATATTCTAATTTTCTTATGTTTTCAATCTTATTGTTCAATTACTTTTCATTTTGCTCTACATTTTGGACTCTTTAGCTATATCCTACACCCCTCTAATGAGTTTTTCACTTCTCCATCCAATTTTTACTTTTCTGGTGTTTGGAGTATTTTTGGGTGGTGGTTGTTCTTGAATAGTCTTTGTCTTAAAACTACTATTTTGTTCTTATTTTATGGATATAACATCTCTTATTTCTTTGTGGATAGTGAAAAAAGAAAAAATTTTCATGTAGTTTAGGATCTTACACCTTTATTAAGTGATTCATGAGTGGGGCAGCTTGCTACTTTCCCTTCTGAAAGTAGAAGAGAGCTCTGCCTAGGAAGTAGAGAGGGAAAGCTCATATAGGGTGAATGTAGAAGCAAGGGAAGAAATGATATGATTGAGTGACATTGCTTCCATTTTACATAACAGGTTCTTACAAAGTGGGGGAGCAGATATACATTGATTAATATGTTGTGCTCTTCCATTCTGATTAGCTATCTCTACTGGACCAAAACTAGTTTTTTCACCAGGTATTGCTTATCAGCAACCCTGTAGGGTATATTCCATTTCTTGGAAAATTCCTGTAGGTCAATTGTTTTAGTCTTCTGGAAAAGCCCTTCTTAGAATGGGATTCTCCCACACAATGCCCAGTGCAGGCAGCCTTTTTTTTTTTTATTTAAGAATAGTAATAATTAATTTTATTTATTTTCCTTTTCCCTCTATAGTTTCAGTTTTAAACAACTCTGGGTATAATAAAAATGCTATAAAATGCACCCATTTTAAGTGTCTAACACTGATTTTTAGCAAATTTACTAACTTGTGCAACCATCACCCCAAAAAGATCCCTTGTACCTACTCACAGTCCAACCTCATTCCTAACCCAGTCCCAGTCTACCAATAATCTGCTTTCTGCCTCTGTAAATTTGCCTTTTCTAGACATTTCATAGAACCATAATCATATAGTATGTGATCATTTGTGTCTGGCTTCTTTCATTTCACAAAACGTGTTTGAGATTCTTCCATGTTGCAGCATACTTAAGTAGTTTGTTCTTTTTTATTGTTGAAGAGCATTCCATTATATGGATGTACAAATTTTGTTTTTCCATTCACCAGTTGACAAAACACTTGGGTTGTTTCTAATTTGGGGCAATTATAAACATCTTTTATTTCAAATTTTTAAAATTTTAATTTTTATTATGGCAGATGTCAGTTTATAGAAATACCATGCAGAAGGTACAAAGTTCCCATATACCTGGTCCCTCTCATATATGTGATTTTCCCTATTATTAACATTTTGCATTAGTGTGGTAATTTTGTTACAATTCATGAAACAATATTATGATGATTATGCTATTAGCTTTAGCATACATTAGGGTTCACTCTTTATATTGTACAGTTCTATGGGTGTATGTGTGTGGTAACTTATATACAACCTAAAATTTCCCTTTTTATCCCTTTTTGAAACTACAGTTCAGTGTTATTAATTACATAGACAAAGTTGTGCCTCCATCCACATTATCTATTGCCAAAACTTTTCCTTCATTCCAAAAGAAATTCCATACCAATTAAACACTAATTCCCCATTCACCTCCCCAACTCAATCCCTAGTAACCTTAATTCTAGCTTCTGACTTTATGAATATGAACATTCTGCTTATTTTATATAAGTGAGGTCACACAGTATTTGTCCTCTTGTGTCTGGTTTATTTCATTCAACATGATGTCTTCAAGATTCACCCGCATTGTAGGATCCATCAGAACTATATTCCTTTTTCCAGCTGAATAATATTCCATTGTATGTATATATCACATTTTGTTTACCCATTCATCCTGTCAATTCATCACTGGGTTGCTTTTGGCAATTGTGAATAATGCTACTATTATTATTTCAATTTTTTATTTTGACCTCTGTCTTTCACTTTAAAGAGTTTTCCCCCAAAATATTTGACACTCCATGGCAGTCTGCTTATATTTAGAAAGGGAGACTTAAAAAGTTATTTGGAAGCTGTATGCATGGGGGTGGCACACGGGAGCTGGTTAGGTGGGCTTCATTGTAGTTCTTTGGGGAAATCAGGTTTTTTTATTCCTTTCTCTTAAACTAGTCTAATTTTCCAGGAAGACTTCCAGTCTCTTGGCTGGAGGGTATAATCCTGGCTGCCAGTGTTCTAGGAGCCAAGAAGTAGAAGGCTCAGATTTGAATTTTAGTACATAAACTTTTACCTAATCTTCTGTTTTCTATAAGAGATCTCTGCCTCCTTCCACTGAGCCTGGTGTCCCTGAGTCCAAAGACCTTCTCTTTTATTCTTTTCTACAAGGGGTGGCTACACAGACTAGAGAAGGAGACCTGGAGATGTTTCTAAAATAGACTTTAAAGCAATCCCTCTACTTTTAGCACCACCTTGCCTGCTCCTTGGCCCCACATCCAGAGATACCTAGAACCAATTCCTAAGCCATTGGAGCGCTGCAGTGTAACGTAGATTACCTCTGCTATGCCCACTGCCTATTTAGGAGGAACTTTCTTGGATACACTAATATATTACCACTTTTCCACCTACTTTGCAGAGGCCAACATTTTATTCCTATTGTTTTCTCTCCTGTTCTCATTATGGATTTGGGTCTTTATCCTTTTACTGCCATTTTCATGGCATTTTTGAAGGAAGCAAAGACTAATGTGCTTATTCCACTAGCCAACTTTAATGAGAAGCTGCTTATTTCTTTCTTTTTTTTTTTTTTTAAGAGTTACCAGTGATTGAACCTAGGACTTCTCATACATGGGAAGCAGGTGCTCAGCCACTGAGCTACATCTGCTCCCCTCAGTTTATTTATTTACTTTTTAAGATTTATTTATTTATTTATCCCCTCCCCCCTCCTGTTTATTTCTTAAATGAAAAATAAGCTTTTCAATTCCAAATAACTTATGTGGCTATTCCACCCACAAGGAGATGGAGCATAAATCCTCATTCTTTAAACTGTGGGCTTCACCTAGTGACTTTCTTCCTAGAGTATGGAATGGAAAGGGGGGTCTTCTTCCCAAAAAACCCTAACGTCATTTTAATCATGGGAAAAAATATCAGAGAAATCCCAGACAAGGCACACTCTACAAAGTATCTGACCAGTTACAAACTAAAGATATCTGAATAAAGTATGGACTTTAGTTAATTATAATGTATCAAAATTAGTTTCTTAATTGTGTCAAATATACCATACTAATCAGGAAACTGGGTATGGTGCATATGTACTCTGGGATAGTACTCTGTGCTCTTTTCAAGTCTTCTATAAATCTAGAGTAAATTCTTAAAAATAAGTTTATTATAAAAGTAAAATTAAAATTAAACTTTTCCCACTTAGGCTTTCATTATTTATTGACACCTTTATACTAAATGGAAGCATGCCAGAAACTATCATTTTATAACTTGACTCGTTTATATCCTACACTAAAGCTATCAGCAATCTGTTCTAATTCCTGTCTGAGGACAGTTTACAGGCATACCTCGTTTTATTGCACTTTGCTTCATTGTGCTTTGTGAATATTTGTTTATTACAAATAAAGATTTGTGGTAGCCCTGCATCAAGCAAGTCCATCAATGCCATTTTTCCAACATCATGTGCTCACTTCCTGTCTCAGTGTCACATTTCGGCAACTCTCTCAATATCGCAAACTTTTTCATTATTATTATATTTGTTATAGTGATTTGTGATCAATGATTTTTGATGTCTCTACTGTAATTGTTTGGGGATGACGCAAACCACACCCATATAAGATGGCAAACTTAATTGTTAAATGTTGTGTGTGTCATCTGCTCCACTTACCAGCCGTTCCCAGTCTCTCTTCTTTTCTTTGGGCCTCCCTATTCCCTGAGAAACAATAATATTGAAATTAGGCCAATTAATACCCTTCAACGGCCTCAAAGTGTTCAAGTGAAAGGAAGAGTCGTGTGCCTTGCACTTTAAATCAAAAGCTAGGAATGATTAAGCTTAGTGAGGAAGGCATGTTGAAAGCTGAGTTAGGCCAAATTCTAGGCCTCCTGCACCAAACAGCCAAGTTGTGAATGCAAAGGACAAGTTCTTGAAGGAAATTAAAAGTGCTACTCCAATGAACACACGGATGATAAGAAAGTGCAACAACCTTATTGCTGATATGGAGAACGTTTTAGTGGTCTGGAGAGATGATCAAACTAGCCACAACATTCCCTTAAGCCACAGCCTAATCCAGAGCAAGGCCCTAACTCTCTTCAATTCTATGAAGGCTGAGAGCAGTAAGGAAGCTGCAGAAGAAAAGTTTGAAGCTAGCAAAGGCTAATTCATAATGTTTAAGGAAAGAAGCCATCTCCATAACATAAAAGTGCAAGGGGAAGCAGCAAGTGCTGATATAGAAGCTGCAACAAGTTATCCAGAAGATGTAGCTAAAAAAATTGATGAAAGTAACTATCACTGTGACAGTTTGAATTTGGTGAATCCCAAAAAAAGATTATGTTCTTAAACTAATATATTCCTGTTGGTGTGGTACCTTTTGATTGTATTATATTCACTTTAGATGACTTGATTAGACCCTTTTGATTGGACTACATCAGTGAAGCATGACTCAGATTCAGTGTCTGCCCTCTCTGCCTTATATAAACAGAGACACAGGGGAAGAGATACACAGGAAAAGGGAGCTCTGCCATTTTTTATGCTGCCATAAGAGAGAGGACTCAAGGATTGTTAGCACCCAAAGCTTAAGCACAAACACCCCAACAGGCTGGACCCACAGAACAGCTCAAGGCTGCAGAGATAAGCCATATGCCTGATAGACCAAGCTGAACTCAGAAAGAAAGTGGAGCAGCCAAGACTGAGAGAGGAGGCCTGGAAAGAGACAAGCCTTATGCCTGGTTGCCTACAGCTGGGTCCCAGTAGACAGTGAGCCTGGAGAGGAAGGCAGAGACTTTGGCAGAGATTGGTTGCTATCTTGCTTCACCACATGGCAGGACTCCAGGATCACCAGTAGCTGACTTCAGTGAGAAAGCATCTTTGTTTATACCTTGATTTGGAGATTTCACAGTCTCAGAACTGTAAATTTTTACCCTAAATAAAATTCCCATTATAAAACCAAGCCATTTCTGGTACTTTGCATCAGCAGCCCTTTGGCAAACCAAGACAACCACTAAACAACAGATTTTGAATGTAGACAAAACAACCTTCCACTGGATGAAGTTGCCATCTAGGACTTTCATAGCTAGATAGGAAAAGCCAATGCCTGCTTCAAAGGACTGACTAACTCTCTTGGTAGGGGCTAATGCAGCTGGTTACTTTAAGTGAAGCTAATGCTCATTTACCATTCCAAAAATCCTAGGGCCCTTAAGAATGATGCTAAATCTATTCTGCCTGTGTTCTGTAAATGGAACAGAAAAGCTTGGATGACAGCCCATCTGTTTACAAAATAATATTGAAGCCCATCTGTTGAAACCTACTGCTCAGAAAAAAGTTTCCTTTCAAAATAATACTGCTTATTGATAATGCACCTGGTCACAGGTGTTGTATTGCTAACACAATGCTAGACCTGCTTTGTGACAGTGATTCCTCTGATGAATTCAGGCAAAATAAATTGAGAAGCTTATGAAAAGGATTAACTATTTTAGATGCCATTATGAACGTTTGTGATTCATGGGAGGAAGTCAAAATATCAACATTAAAGGAGTTTGGAAGAACTTAATTCCTACCTTCTTGGATGACTTTGAGGGGTTCACGAGTTCAGTGGAGAAAGTAATTGCAGACGTGGTGGAAAGGGCAAGAGAACTAAAATTAGAAGTGGGGCCTGAAGATGTGACTGAATTGCTGCAATCTCATAAAACTTTAACGGATGAGGACTTGCTTCTTATGGATGAGCAAAGAAAAGTGGTTTTTTTAGATGGAATTTTGTTTTGAACATTGTTGAAATGACAAAAAAAATTTTAGTATATTACATAAACTTAGTTCAGAAAGCAAAGAATTCATGTGACTAGTTTATTGCGATATTTACTTTATTGCAGTGGTCTGGAACTGAACCCACAATATCTCCAAGTTATGCTTTTATACATTCTCTTTTACAAATATTTATTGAGCAAGTATTGTTCCAGGAAATATACTTGGTGCTGGACTACAGAGATTAATAAAATATGTTCCCTCTCCCATAAGGAATTCACATTCAAGGAACAGAGACTGACACAGAACATTTTTTGTATTCCACTTCTTTAGAAACACACCAGCTACCATGAACACATTTTGCTATCCATATTTTTTTATTTCAAAATAATTTTATTTTGAAAGAAGCTTTGGATTACATAAATGTTGCATCGAAAATATAGGGGGATTGCCATATACCCCCTCCCCTCAATAATTTTTTTTAGGAGGTACCAGGGATTGAACCCAGGACCACATACATGGGAAGCAGACGCTCAACAACTTGAGCTACATCTGCCCCCCTTATCCATATTAAAGTACAAAGAAAATGATAGCTGGAATTCTTTTTAAACTTTTAAATTCTATTCTTTAGATAAGACTTGAAATCAATTAAACTTGTGCTATCAGTTATGAAACCTGTGGGAACAACTAGCTAGAAACCTGGTGGAAAAGGGTGTATTGACAACAGAGAAACAGAACTTCCTCCTTTTTGACATGACGACACCCCCCTCACCACCACCACCATTAAGCAGCGCCTCATCAAGAAGGTATAAGAAGCTGTTCTTGACAAATGGGTGAATGACCCCCACCGAATGGACAAGTGCTTGCTGGCCCTCATATACCTAGCCCATGCCTCAGATGTCCTGGAGAACGCCTTTGCTCCTCTGCTGGATGAGCAGTATGATTTAGCCACCAAGAGAGTGCGGCAGCTTCTCGATTTATGTATTTATTTATTTATTTATTTATTTATTTTTGTAGCAGTTTGGCAGTTTGACATAGTTATGAATTCCAAAAATAGATATTGGATTATGCTTGTAAACTGTTCTGTTCATCTGGGCATGATTAAATTATGATTAGGGCGTTGACTGGGCCACATCAGTAGGGTATTGAGCCCCACCCCTTGGTGGGTGGGGAATCAAATATAAAAGGCATGGCAAAGGACAGAGTTGGAGCAGTTTTTGAGTTGGAGTTCTCATATTGGAGTTTTGATGCTGGAGCCTGGGAAGGCGAGCAGATGGAGGAGCTTGGTCGTGAGGAAGGAGAGAAGGCCCCGGGATAGAGACGAGCCATTCACCTGAAAGCCTACAGCTGGCCTTGTGGAGACAGGCAAAGCCTAGAGAGCCTCATAGGCTACAGCTGACCTTGTGGAGGAAACAGAGGAGTAAGCCCAGAGAGAAACGCAGCCCCAGGAAGAGAGGAAACCAAGAAGCCTGAACCCTCACAGACATTGGCAGCCATCTCGCTCCAACACATGGCAATAGACTTTGGTGAGGGAAGTAACTTGTGCTTTATGGCCGGGTAACTGTGGACTTCTACCTCAAATAAACATCCTTTATAAAAACCAACCAATTTCTGGTATTTTGCATCACCACCCCTTTGGCTGACTAATACAATTTTTAAGTTGGTAAAATTTACAAATGTTTTAATTAAATACATCTTTTTTTTTTAACTAGGCAAAACATACATATATAAGGCGGAATGTTTGAAGGCCAAGACCAAGGAGGATGGGCGGTGGTGGCAGCGTTCACCAAGTAAACTGCTCAGAATGAAGTGATCTCTTTTCTCTCATGTCAACCAATTGCTTCTATTCTATTGACTTTAGGTCTTCGGCAAGTTGTACTTCCCCACAATATAATTTACTTTTGTTTTGTAAAACTAAAAGGTGCCTTCTCCTTTTGTGTTTGTATATGCAGGAATCTGTTGGTTTGAGAGCGCTTCCTGTTTAGTTTTAGAAAAAAATGTTTCACTGCCTATTGGCATTCCATTCCTTCTTGAGTTCAAGAGGATTGCCATCGTCACTGTAACAGGTTTTGAATTCTTGTTATGTTTACTTTCAAACCACTTCCAGTTTCATATGGACACATTTCAGATCATTTCAGTTTAAATTTTTCCACAAGTACAAATTCTGTATTCTGAAAAAAATTACATGCACGCAGAGTCTTTAACTTACCAAAAGCAAATAGTTCAAATAGTTCTATCTATTAAGACATTTTATAATAGAACTCATTTGCGATACAAACCTTTAAAAAGTATTTTGTTTTCCATAAAAATCCTTTGCATTCTTATATTTGTATATATTAACTATTCAATCATAAAGGTAAATTGTTGCATAAAGCCATTTGGGTTGTGATGCATTCCATTTATGCTGAATATAGTGTGGGCTTTGTATGAATTGCTCCATTCCCTGCACACCATCCAATAACCAGAGCAGGTTACTGGGACAGCACACCGACATCAAGAATTCCGGCTCTTTCCATCCTTTTCCTCTGTAGTCTTCAGGGTGTTGGCTTTTGATTCCTATGTTCTCTCCTGGTTGCAAAGGACAGCAGCTACAGGGATCCAGTTCTCACATAACAACTTGCAAAGATTGCAAAAGATGAAGAGGGCATGTCTTTTTCCTCATGTACATTTAAAAAAAGTTTTAAAATCTTACTTAGAAAACCCCCCACCCCCACTCCACCCCCAGCAGAAGTACTCTCACTTCTCATTTCTAAACCAATCACTAGCCAATATTCACACTCTTGCTTGGGGAGGATTCTATCTCCAGAAGAGCTTGGTTATTGGTTATTGGGGGTGGGAGAGATGGGATAGCCAACCAACAGTGGCTGTTCCACAATTATGGAAACTGAGCATTTTTTCACATGTTTATTAGCCATTTCTATTAGCCAGTTTTAACATTGCAACAATACATTGCTTTTATTGTAGTTTTATAATAAATCTTGATATCTATGAGGACAAATGCCTACATATTGTCCTTCCTCAAAATTATATTAGTGATTCTGAGCTCTTTCCTCTTCCATATGAATTTGAGAAATACCTTTTCAAATTTCCTGAAATACCCTGTTGGGATTTTGATTGGTATGGCATTGACTATGTAGATTTATTTGGAAGAACTAACATTTTTATGATAACTAGTCTTTCCATCTAAAAATATGGTATAATTCTCTGTGGTAGGTTAAATATGATCACAAATTCTTTTCCTCCTACTAAGAGGTCAAGTTTATTTGCTCATCTCTTGACTCTTGGCTGGTTTGTAACTTGCCTTGTCCAGTAGAATGGGGCAGAAATGACATTTTGCAAGTTCCATAGCTGGGGCCACATGAAGTCTTCAAGTTTATGCCTTCATCTTCTCAGAATGCTGCCTTGAGACCACCATACCATGAAGCAGCCCATGAAAGACTATATGGAGAGAGAAACACAGCCATCCCAGCTATCCCAACTAAGTTCAGCACCCAGCTGACCTGCCAGCTGAATGCAGCTGTGTGAATGAGCCTAAGCAAAACCAGCAGAACTGCTCAGTTAACCCACAGAATTATGTGAAATGACAAATTGTTGTTAACTTAAGTTTCAGAGTGTTTTATTACACTACAAAGGCTAGCTGAAAGAGAAACTGGTACCAAAAGTGGGGTGCTTACCATAAAGCCATTGGCTTTGAGACTGAATAGTAAATAGAGGCTGGAATGGTAGCAAGAAGACTTTTAATGGAAACTGGAAAAGCAATGAGGACACTACAATTGAAGTTTAGAAAGAAAGCAACCCATGTTTTGTGCTAGTGAAAATATTGGCAAAACCATTCCCTGGAATGACTTGGAAGATAGAAAATGTAGCTAATTGTACCAGCCTATTACTTTAGTGGCCCCAATTAGCCCCACCTCCTGACTCCTACACTCTTGTGTTGTTCCTTTGATCATTGACCCTAGCAATTGGGACATTAGCAAATAGGATACAAGCTTGGTAAGCACATTGCACATTGAGGCTCTTTATTTGGAGTGCTTCTTCTTGGAATCCAGACATCAGGCTTTGAGGAAATCTAAGCAGTCATGTAGGAAGGTCCATGTGGAAAAGAACCAAAGCTAGTGGCCAATACCTCTCCCCAGTTATGTGAACGAGGCTATTTTGGACTTCCCAGCCATCCTAGCCCATAGCCAACAATACATGAAGCAGAAAAACCACCTGGCCAACCATATATCACGAGATATAATGAATTGTAGTGTTAAGACAGTGAGTTTTGAGGTGTTATTAGTTTCCTAGGGCTGTCATAACAAAGTATATATACACATATTTTAGGAGGTACCGAGGACTGAACCTAGAACCTCATACCTGGGAAGCAGGCACTCAACCACTGAGCTATATCCACTCGCCTCAATATAACTTTTTTTTTAAGTTTATTTTAGTTATTTATTCCCCGACCCCTTGTTGATTTTGCGCCCACTGTCCTCTGTGTTCATTTGCTGTGTGCTCTCTGTGTCTGCTTGTCTTCTCTTCTCATCTTCTCTTTAGGAGGCACCTGGAACCAATCCTGGGATCTCTGATGTGGGAGAGAAGCACTCAATTGCTTGAGCCACCTCAGCTCCCTGGTTTGTTGTGTCTCTCATTGTTTCTCCTCTTTGCCTCTTTTTGTTGCACCAGCTCTCTGTGAGGGCCAGCTCTCCGTGCGGGCCAGCTTGCCTTTGCCAGGAGGCCCTGTGAATCAAACCCAGGATCACCCATATGGTAGGTGGGAGCCCAATTGCTTGAGCCACATCTGCTTCCCTCAACATAACTTTTTAAGGGACACAATTCAACCCATAACAGGGTGGTTTTATACAACAGTAGTTACTAAAACACTAATGATCTTGTGACTCTGACTGAGGAGATTTCCAGGCATAATGTAGAAAGTGTCAATTGGCTTTATTTTAACTTCATGTGATAAGAAATAGGAAGAGGTGAACTAAAGAAGGAAAAATTTAATTTCCAAGCAGAATTTAGAGGAAATATCAAGACACTGGGACTTGCTGGGTTGGAAGTTAAATTAAAACTATTTCGAATTTCCAGTCTCTCCAACCTGCAAAAGATTCGCAAAGTAAGAAATGGCCTCAGGGTGAAAAGCAAATCAAGGATGTGTCTGTAATAAGCCCTTTTAAAGATCTCAGAAAGACTTAAGGTGGTACTCAGAAGATGCTCTAAGCTAGGTAAAAAGTGCTTCTAAGAATTGTAAATGCATTATCCCATCACATCCTCACATATGGCCCAAAGTAGAAAGAGGATTATCTTTAAAAGAATATGGAGTTGCCTTTTGGAGAATGGAATGAATCCCAGAGTCATGGGAAACTCAAAAAAATTTTTGAGGGGAGTTCTGCTCAGGAAAATACTGCCAGCTTGGATAAAATGGGAGCTCCAACTTTCTGTAGACAGAAAGCAGTCTGGGAAGGCTACTCAGCTGAAAACGTGGGCCATTTCTTATGGAAAGGGAAAGATGTGTTAGAAGGTGGGGGCAAGATTCTAGAGGGTAGAGCCAAGAGCAAGGAGAACAATGGCCTAGAAAAGCACTCTTGCTTTGAGAATCTCCCTCATACAGCAGGGCTGTAGTGTTCGGACCTCATGGCCACGATAATCCAGGAAAGTATAGAAGATCGACTCCCCGAATTGGAACAGCTGGAGCTCATTGGACTGTTCAGTCATGTGGAAATTAAGGCTATCATTAAAAAGGCTTCAGATCTAGAATACAGAATACAGCAAAGAATTCTTTTTAAGGAAGACTTTGTCAATTATGTTCAATATGAAATTAATCTTTTGGAACTGATCCAGAGAAGAAGAACACTCATTGGGTATTCATTTAAAAAGAATGAGATTGAACATTCTATTGTACATCGGGTGCAAGGTGTCTTCCGACTTGCTTCAGCAGAGTGGAAAGATGATGTTCAACTTTGACTGTCCTATGTAGGTTTTTGTAAGAAATGAGCTACCAAAGCTCAACTTAGCAAAGTATTCTCCACTATGTTGGCCATTCATTCAAACAAGCCAGTTTTGTGGATTATGGCAGCCAAATGGGAAATGGAAAATCGCTTGTCTTCAGAAAGTGCTACACAACTATTTCTTTAGGCTCTGCGCTTTCATCCAGAGTGTCCGAAACTTTATCAAGAATACTTTAGGATGGAGCTGATGCATATTGAGAAACTGAGGAAAGAAAAGCAAGAATTTGAAAAAGCCAAGATGGATCCGGGGAATTTTGATTATCCTGAAGAAATCCTTAAAGGAGAGTTGGCACGGATAATCTACAAAAACTCTGTGAGCATAATTAAAGGTGCAGAATTTCATGTGTCGTTGCTTTCAATTGCACAGCTATTTGACTTTGCTAAAGATCTGCAAAAAGAAATTTATGATGACCTTCAGGCTCTATACACAGATGACCCCCTCACTTGGATTATGTGACACGGCGAGAATTAGAGATTGAGTCTGGAGAAGAGCAGCCTACCACCAAATGAGCCAAAGCAGCAGAAGTGGGCCAGAAGGAGGAGAGGTGCTGTGCTATATATGAAGAGGTGGTGAAGATTCTGCCTACAGAGGCCACGTGGAAGTGTTACATCAACTTCTGCTTAGAAAGATTTACTAAGAAGACAAATAGTGAGTTCCTCAGAGGGAAGAGGCTGGAAAGAACTATGGATGCATTCAGGAAGGCACGTGAACTCAAACTTCTGTCAGGATTTCAATACAAGCAGTGGATTGAGTTGCTGCTGCAACATGACTTCTTTAAGGAGGCTCTGGAGGTGACAATAGCTGGAACTGAATTGTCTGGAGACTCTGTGACAATGTGGCAGATGAAGCTGCAGGTGCTGATTGAATCAAAGAGCACTGACGTAGCCATGCTTTTTGAAGAAGACTTTGTATACCTGAAACCCCAGATTTGTCTGCCATTGTGGATCTCTTGGGCAGAGTGGAGTGAAGGTTCTATAAGCCAAGAAGACACTGAAGCAATCTTTAAGAAAGCTATCCTAACTGTCACGGGTGCCGATTCAGTAACTCTGAAGGATAAATAACTAGATTGGGCTTATCGAAGTGGTGGCTACAAAAAGGCCAGAGCAGTGTTTAGAAGTTTACAGGAAAGCCACCCATTTTCAGCTGATTTTTTCAGGAAAATGATCCAGTTTGAAAAGGAGCAAGAATCCTGCAAGATGGTGAACTTAAGAGAATATTATGAGAGGGCTTTGAGAGAGTTTGCTGTAGATTCTGATCTTTGGATGGATTATATCAAATCAATAATTTGATTTTCTTTATCAGAATTGTATTTATATTGTTAGATCATTGACTCATGTATTCCTTCAAGAAATATTTGAGGACAACAGATGTGGCTTAAGCAGTTGAGTGCCTGCTTCCCACATGGGAGGTCCTAGGTTTGGTTCCCAGTGCCTCCTAGAAAAAGCAAAAAAAGCAAACAATAAGCAAAAACAAACAAACCAACTCAGGGGAGCTGATGTGGCTCAGTGGTTGAGTGCCGGCTTCCCACATACGAGGTCCTGGGTTCAATCCCTGGCCCCCAGTACCTCGGAAAAAAAAAAAAAAATTGAGTGCTCATCATGTGCCGGAAAGAAAATGACTTTTTGAGATGGAGGAAGAGGGCTTTTTGGGTTGGAGGAACAGAGCTGGATGTCCTAAGAAAGTGGGTTAAAGCAGCAGAAGAGGAAGTGCTGGATATTGGGGGAAAGTTATCCTTCAAGAGAGTTAAAGCAATATAAAAGTGTTCTCTCTCTCTCTCTCTCTCTCTCTCTCTCTCTCTCTCTCTCTCTCAGGGACTGATCAGCAGAGAAGTGTTTATATTGGGGAGCCCCAGCAACAAAAGAAAAGAAGGGGTAGGGAGTAGAATAGAACAGCAGAGAAGGGCTTCAGAGTAGAGAGCATGAGTTGGAACAGAGAGAGGCATTGTGAGAATAGAGGAGGCAATTGCTAGAATTTTTTAACTTTTAACTTAGTCTGATATTACTGGGTGAAGCATTCAGTGCACTTTTATATCCATGTTTCACTTACTGTTATGTTTTTTTCCCATGTTATTAAATAGCCTTAAAAACATTTAATGGATTCATAGCATTCCATTGTATAAATGAGACATTATTTATTTTACTAATCTCCCACGGTTGGACCTTGTCATTTGAAATTTTTCTTTTTATATATGCTGTTGATGAAGATTCCTGTAAATCTTTGTTTATATCCCTGGTTATTTCTTTAGGAGCTTAATATCCAATGCCAGTGGAATTACTGGATCATAGGATGTAACTATTTCCCCCCCCTAAGGAAACTAACGTCCAAAATATGTAATGATAAATTTAAGTTCTGATGCATTTAAAATATAAGCTGTGCATTTCATGTCTTTTCTATAAGGCTTTAGAAGATCTTCTTTAAATTAATTTTGCTCATCTTCACTAAAACAGCATGAGCAAAGCAAATACAAGTTTTTAGCTAAATAAATATTTTAAAGAAAAAAAATCCACTCTTATGGACCAGAAACTGACCCCATCAAGGACCCTAGAGCCAGGGGTACTGGCAACATGCACCTGGCTATATTTCAGAATTCCTCAGAACAATGACCGCTACATGCACCTTCTTCTTCATCTTCTTGAACAGAAGTATCTATTGTGTTATCCTATCCCTTTCTCACCGTTCTATGTTAAGGGTTAGGGGGACAGGTAACTCGTCTTTTTAATTCACAGTTATCAAGATCAAGAAGAGCCAGAACTAAGAAGGCATATCCAAGACCCTCTATTCATGTTTGGACCAGACAAAATGCAAATCACCAGATGCTGGTCTTTGAGCCTGATACTATACTTGGATGAAAATTTTAAGGGTCTTGAGCATGCAAGAGGAACGTAAATAATTGAAACCAGAGGGCAAACTATGGTAGATTAAATATGGTCACAAATTCTTTGTTGCTTCTCCCATCAAGAATCTGGACAGACTTTGTGACTTTGACCAAAAGAATATGGTAGAAATGACATTATGCAAGTTCCAGAAACTCAAGAGACTTTGACTTCATCCTCTTTGAAAACCTCCTTGAGACCACTATGCTGAGGAGAAGCCCAGGATAGAGAAGCAGGTAGAGAGAGAAACCCAACCATCCCAGTTGCTCTGAGCCTCCAGCCAACCTGCCAGCTGAATGCCCCTGCATGAGAGAGTCCAGTAAGACCAGCAGAAGAAACAACTGGTCAACTGTTGCAGTTTGGCAGTTTGATGTAATTATGAATTCCAAAAATAGATATTGGATTATGCTTCTAAACTGGTCTGCTAACCTGGGCATGATTAAGTTTTGATTAGGGTGTTAACTGGGTCACGACAGTAGGGCGTTGAGCCCCACCCCTTGGTGGAAGGGGAATGAAATATTAAATGCATGGCACAGAAAAGTGTTGGAGCAGTTTTTTTTGTTTTGTTTTTTTGTTTTTGTATTTTTTCCTTAACTTTATTTGTACATTTAATAATTGAAAATATAAACAATTGAAAACTAAAAAGTAAACACAGATGAATAAATACATACATTTCTCCATTAAATGTAATGGATACATATAAATTTTGTTTGTTTGTTTGGATCAAACAATATGTTACACAATATATTTGGTTCATAGCAACGCATTCATACAGTATTTGTCCTTTTGTATCTGGCTTGCTTCACTCAGCATAATTTCCTCCTTGTTCATCCATGTTGCCATATGCTTTACGACTTCATTTCTTCTTATAGCTGCATAATATTCCATCGTGTCAATAGACCACAGTTTGTTTATCTGTTCGTCTGTTGATGGACACCTGGGTTGTTTCCAACTTTTGGCAATGGTGAATAATGTTGCTATGAACATCGTAGTGCAGATGTCTGTTCGTGTCACTGCTCTCAGTTCTTCTGGGTATGTACCCAGTAGTGGTATTGCAGGGTCACGTGGCAAGTCTATATTCAACTTCTTTAGGAACTGCCAAACAGTCCTCCATAGTGGTTGTACCATTTTTGCATTCCCACCAACAGTGAAGAAGTGTTCCTATCTCTCCACATCCTCTCCAACACTTATGGTTCTCTGTCTTTTTAATAGTGGCCATTCTGATAGGCGTAAAATGATATCTCATTGTAGTTTTGATTTGCATTTCCCTAATCATGAGTGATGTTGAGCATTTCTTCATGTGCTTTTTTGCCATTTGTATTTCTTCTTTGGAGAAATGTCTATTCAAGTCTTTTGCCCATTTTTTAATTGGGTCATTTGTCTTTTTATTGTTGAGTTGTAACATCTCTTTATATATCCTGGATTTTA
>JAQZBX010025710.1:0-29365 GCA_029593785.1 Cabassous unicinctus | reverse complement strand
TCATTTGTGTTTTCTCTATTTTTTTTCTTTGTCAGTCAGCCACAGTTTGTCACTATTATTTGATCTTTTCAAAGAACCAACTTTTGGCTATGTTGATTTTTTCTATTTTTCTATTCTATGTCACTTATCTCTGCTCTAATCTTTGTTATTTTCTTCCTTCTACTTGCTTTATATTTCTTTTGCCATTTATTTTCTTGGTCCTTCAGTTTTGAGTTTAGGTGTCTGAATTGAGATGTTTCTTTTTTAATATAAACATTTAGAATTATAAATTTCTCTTATAGCACTGTCTTTGCTGCAACACATAAACATAGGCATGTTGTGTTTACATTTTCATTCACCTAAAGATATTTCCTAATTTCTCTGTGATCTCTTCTCTGTTCCACTGGTTATTTTATAATACTTTTATTTAATTTTCACTTATTTCTCTCCATTATTGATTTGTAGCTTTTTCAATTGTGGTCAATGGAGATACATTGCATGATTTTATGATTTTTTTATTATATGGGGATTTGTTTTGTGATGTAACATACGCTCTATCCTGGAAAACTACCCATGATCAGTGGAGAAGAATTTGTCTTCTGTTGTGATGTGTTCTACACATCTAGCTGATTTAGAGTATTCCTCTATTCTATTTTCTTATTATTTTTCCTTGTAGGTGTTCTATCCATTATTGAAAATTACATATTTATGTTTCCGTCTATTTCTCCAATGAATCTGTCCATATTTTATTCACATATTTTGAGACTCTGCTATTAGATGCAAAAATATTTGTAATTATGTCTTCTTGTTTAAATGATCCCTTTAACAGTATATAATGAACAGTTTTTAAAATTTAATATAATTTTATCTGTTATTAATATGGCTGTGCCCAGTTCTCATTTGATTTTACTTGCACTGTATATGTTTTTATCTTTCCTTTCTCTTTCGACATCTTAGGTCTTTGAATTTAAGATGAGAATCTGAAGCAACATATAGTTGTTTTGTGCTTTTTTATCTATTCTGCCAATCTCAGCCTTTTGATTGGAAGGTTTAATTCATTCATTTACATTCAAAATAACTACTGATAATGTAGGCATTTCTACTTCCATTTTGTTATTTAGACTTCATAAGTCATAACTTTTTTGAACTTCAAATTTTCCATTAATACTTAATTTCATATTTATTTGACTTTTTGTATTGTATCATATTGAGTCATTTCTCATTTCTTTATGGATATATTTTTCATACATTTTCTTTGGGTTTACTGTGGAATTAAAATGTAACAAACAAATATATATAAAAGTCTTTTTTATTTAATACTTACTTAACTTCAGCAGTATATACATACATTATTCTTAGACACCAGAGTCTCTCCACTTTATTTTACATGTTTTAAAAATTATATATTTGTACCTTTTTATTTCCAAAAATGTATCATATTTTATAAGAAGTAAGAAGTGGAGTTACATGGCCCAAAAATCTATAGAAAATTGTATTTATAATTACCCAAATATTTACCTTAGACCTTTATTTATTTATGTCACTTTGATCCACTGTCTAGTATCCTTTCCTTTCAGTTTGAAGAACTCTTTTTTGTATAGCTTGCAAGCTATGTCTAGTGTTAATGATCTCCCTCAGCCTTTGTTTTTCTGGTAACGTTTTAATCTTTCCCTAATTTTTAAAAAAAAAGCCTTACCAGGTATAAAATTCTTGGCTAACAATTGTTTTCTCTCAGCACCCTAAATTGTTTTCTATCAACACTTTGAAGCTGCAATATACTGCCTCCTTGCTTCCATGGTTTCTGATGAGAAATTGGACCTTACTCTACTTTGGACTCTCCTGTATGTAACATATTACTCTTGCAGCTTCTGGTAATCACTTCTTGTCCTTTGCATTTGACAGTCTGATAACCATATGTCTGTTCATGTTTATGTTTAGTGTTTGATGGGCTTCTTGGATGAGCATAGTCACATCTTTTACCAAGTTTGGGAAGTTTACTGTAATCTTTTTGAATATTTCTTCTACCCATTTCTCACTTTCTGCTGTCTCTAGGACTCCATTAATGCATATATTGTTATGCTTGATAATGGCTCATAGGCCTCTTAGGCTATTTTAGATTTTTAAAATCTATTTCTTGTATCTTTTTGAGCCTCAGTGTTGTCTTTAAATTCACTATTTCTTCTGTAAGTTCCAATCTGCTATTGAATTTCTCCTGGGAATTTTCTCCTTGGAAGTTTTCAATTCAAAATTTCAGTTCAAATTTTGGAGTCTTCCTCTCCAAAATTTCTGTTTCAATCATTTATTTTATTTTTTTTAATACTTAAAATATTTTATTAAATAAAGATACTTAGATTACAATGTTACATAGAAAATGTAGGGGATTCCCATATGCCCCACTCCCTACCCCTCCCACATTTTCCCACATTAACAACATCCTTCATTAGTGTGGTACATTTGTTACAATTGATGAAAACATATTGGACCATTGCCATTAAGTGTGGATTATAGTTCACATTATAAACTCTCTCCCACACAATTTTGTAAGTTATGACAAGATATATCCCTGAGCATTTTTTTATTTTATTTTATTTTTTTTTATTGTGGGTAAAAATCAAAATTTTCACAATACATACCAATATTTGTAAAATGATATATAAATACTTATGCACATATATGCATTTGCCTACGTAAATGTTATTTTATATATATACATATATATATATTTTTAAATGTGCTTAGATTACCTAAATATTACTCAGGAATTAAAGGGATTCCCATGTTCCCAACCTCCCACAACTCCCACAACATCCCACACCAAAATCCTTCATCAGTGTGGCACATCACCCGCAATGGATATACACATTCTGGGACCTTGCCACCAAGCATAGACCACAGTTCACATCATAGACCACACTCTTTCCCACACAGTTCTGCATGGTATATGCTGATGCAAAATGGCCTACATCCATCACCGCAACGCCACTAAGGACAACCCTCAAATCCCGAAAAAGCCCCTGTATTTCAACTGCCCCTCCCCTCCCTGCCCCGAAAACATCCAGTGGCCACCGACTCCACCTCACTGTTACAATTTCTTCCATTGCTTGAATCAAAATATGTCTACAACAGAACACAACCAAGTCCACTCTAGTTCATAGCTCCTCCCCCAATCCTGAGGGAACTGGGATGGTGATGTCCACACAACCTCCAAGTGAGAGAGGGCTTATATCCCATGGATATGGTGGATGGGATTATCCTGCCTGCAGCTGCAGGCCCTCTCCATTCCCTGGGATGGCTGTTGCCCATCGTTGTCTCCTCACCAGGTGACATGGATGAGTCCGTTAAGCTGTAGGGTATGAGTTGCAGCTCTACTGAGATTCCAGGCACAGCTTGCACATAGGTAGGCCAGAGGCTCCAGTCTCTGAAAGTACACCTAAAAACTTCAGCATCACATATAGGTTTGAATAGAAGGGACTGATGGTCCATGTGCAGGGAGGACTTATTTGAGTCCAACTCTGTCACTCTCCAGAGCACAGATTCCAAAGAAGAGCCCACTGATAAGGCATCAATCTCTGGGCTATCCCTATTTATATAGGACCTGGGTGTCTCCAGAGCCCTCAGGAGCCCCTCCGTGTGGGGTGATATCCACTTTGGTGTTCTATGAGATCCTACTGAGGTGTGCGTAAGCATTACCTCTGGGATGACTTCCCGACTCTCTTTGAAGTCTCTTAGCCACATGAAATCATTTCTCTTTACCTTTCCCCCCCTTTATTCAAGGTCTTTTTCCAAACATGTTACCAGTTGGCACTTGGTATTAATCCCACTTTGCCAGGGAGGCTCATCCCCAGGAGTCATGTCCCACGTTGGGGGAAAGGTAATGCAGTCATATGCTGAGTTTGGCTTAGAGAGAGGCCACATTTGAGCAACAAGGAGGATTTCAGGTGGTAACCCTCAGACACCCCATAACAGTAGGCTAAGTTTCAATTACAAGAGCAAAGACTCATAAGGCTAGTCCTCAATAACCATAACCCATCAGTGGGCAATCCTCTTTTGCCAGACACTGCCTTAGCACTCAGGGGACTGTTGCTGCTCCCTTGAAGAATGTGGCAGAACTCTCCAGGCTGGGAATTCAGATTCCCTCATTTATTTAGTGATTATCTACCCACCGTGACCATGCCCCATCCCTTGATCATTTAAACAATTTTATATATCTTTCATGTATATTCAGATGAACTTACTCCCATGAATCCCCCTTCTCAGACACCCCCCACCAATGACCCTCTGCACCCCCCATTGTAACCCTTCTGTGATCTAAATCTTCCTTGAATATGTAGCCCATATAATAATGAAATACAATTAATAGGAAAAAGAAATGATAATGATAAGCTTAAATGCAAGAGATAAGTACAAGGAAACTCAGAAGAAAAAATGAAACTAAACTAAAAATAAAATATAATTAGTGGATTTCGACATTCAAAAAAAATGGGAAAAAAACAAAAAAATCCTTTTTAAAGAAATTATTCTTTTTTCCTTTTATCATTGTATTATCGGTTGTACAGTGTACTGTGACACCTTCCCCCTCTCATTCACCAGTGTCTCCCAAATTTTTATTTAATTTTCAAAGAAGTTTTAGGTCACAGCAAAGTCACACACAGAATACTAGAGACTCCCACATACCCTAACTCCCTCCCCCTTCCCCATCCCATATCAAAACCTTTTTTTATAGATGTTAGCATTGTTATAACTGTTATACAGATAGTAAAATATAGCAACTAAACATTGTCAATGGTTTACAGTATAGTTTACAATTTAGACTGTACAGTTTAATAATTTTTGATGATATTTACCATGTCCTGTGTCCATTACTGTAAGGTAATGAAAAACATTTCCCATGACCACTAAATACCCCATTTGATCTTAACTGTTTCTTCCTCCCCATCCTCCTGCGACATATGAAACTCCACTGTCTTGATTCATGGAATGACAAGATTCATAGTTACATGCCCTGGGTATTCCAACCTGCCCTTCCTAATCTACCCACCTGTCAACCCTGCACCACTAAACCCAGTAATATCACTACCCATCTGTCCTATCCTTCAATATGCAACTATGCTCTATCCCTTTACCATAGATTATGTCCAAATGGGTGATGGCTCAGAGCCTACTCTTCTCTTTCTCTCCCTTGTTAAACTATCTTTCAGACAATGGTTCTCAGAGACTGCTCACTTTCCTCAGTTCAAATCAGTGAGGTCATATACTGTTCATCCTTCAATGCCTGGTTTGCTCCACTCAACATAAAGTCTTCAAGATTCATCCACATTATTCCATGTGTTAGCATTTTATTCCCTTTATTCCTTCTTACAGCTGAGTAATATTCCATTGTATGTATGTACCACATTTTCCTTATCCATTCATCTGTTCATGGGAACTGCGGCTGATTCCAACTTTTGACAATGGTGAACAATGCCACTATAAACATTGGTGTGCATATATCTGTTTGTGTCTTTGCTTCCAATTCTTCTGGATATATAGCCAGCAGTGGAATTGCTGGATCATATGGAAGATCTATTGTTAGGTTTCTGAGGAACTGCCAAACTATCCTCCACAGTGGCTGGACCATTCCACAATCCCACCAGCAGTGGATGAGGGTTCCTATTCCTCCACATCCTCTCCAACACTTAGAGTCTGCTGCTTTTTTAAAAGCTGCCATTCTGATGGGTGTAAGATGGTATGTCATTTTAGTTTTGATTTGCATTTCCCTGATAGCAAGTGATGTCAAGCATTTTTTCATGTGCTTTTTAGCCATTTGTATTTCTTCCTTGGAGAAGTGTTTTTTGAGGTAACCAGCCCATTTTTTAAATAGGTTGTTTGT
This sequence comes from Cabassous unicinctus, assembly GCA_029593785.1. Taxonomy (NCBI): domain Eukaryota; kingdom Metazoa; phylum Chordata; class Mammalia; order Cingulata; family Chlamyphoridae; genus Cabassous; species Cabassous unicinctus. Next base: position 23,517 of record JAQZBX010025710.1, on the reverse strand, counting down.
CTTTTTATTTTCAAGGTGTAGGATTTCTTTATATATGCAGGGTATTAGGCTCTTATAAGGTATATGGTTGCCAAATATTTTCTCCCATTGGGTAGGCTGCCTTTTTATTTTCTTAATAACTTCCTTTGAGGTGCAGAAGTTTTTAATTTTTAGGAGATCCCATTTATCTATTGTTTCTCTTGCTGCTCGTGCTTTGACTGTGAAGTTCATGAAACCATTTCCTATTACAAGGTCCTGTAGATGCTTCCCTACATTATCTTCCAAGGTCTTTATGGTTTGGGCTCTTATATTTAGATCTTTGATCCATCTTGAGTTGATTTTTGTATAAGGTGTGAGATGGTATTCTTCTCTCATTCTTTTGGAAATGGATATCCAGTTCTCCAAGCACCACTTATTAAAGAGGCCATTCTCTCCCAACAGAGTGGGCTTGGTGGCCTTGTCAAATATCAGATGACTGTATATGTGAGGATCTATATCAGAACTCTCAATTCTATTCCATTGGTCAGTAGGTCTATCCTTGTGCCAATACCATGCAGTTTGGATCACTGTAGCTTTGTAATATGTTTTAAAGACAGGTAATGTGATATCTCCAACTTCATTTTTCTTTTTCAATATGTCTTTGGCAAGTTGGGGCCTCTTACCTTTCCAAATATATTTTGTGGTTAGTTTTTCCAGTTCCTAAAAAAGATAGTGCTGATTTTTATTGGGATTGCATTAAATCTGTAGATTAGTTTGGGTAGGATAGACGTCTTGATGATGTTTAGTCTTCCTATCCATGAACAGGGAATATTTTTCCATTTATTTAAGTTTTCTTTGAGTTCCTTTAACAGTGTTTTGTAGTTTTCTGTATATAAGTCCTTTACATCTTTAGTTAAAATTATTCCTAGGTATTTGATTCTTTTACTTACTATTGTAAATGGCATTTTTTTCTTGATTTCTTCCTCAGATTGCTCGTTATAGGTGTACAGAAATGCTACTGATTTTTCAGCATTGATTTTAAAGCCTGCAAAATTACTTAACTCCTTTATAAGTTCTAGAAGCATTCTTATAGATTTCCCTGGGCTTTCTATGTATAGGATCATGTCGTCTGCAAATAATGAAATTTTTACTTCTTCTTTTCCAATCTGGGTGACTTTTATATCCTTTTCTTGCCTTAGTGCTCGAGCAAGTACTTCTAAGACAATGTTAAATAAGAGTGGTGATAGTGGGCCTCCTCCTCTTGTTCCCAATCTCAGAGGGAAGGCTTTTAGGTTTTCACCATTGAAGATGATGTTAGTTTTGGGTTTTTCATATATACCCTTTATCATATTCAGAAAGTTCCCTTCTATTCCTACATTTTACAGTGTTTTTATCAGGAAAGAATGCTGTATTTTCTTGAATGCTTTTTCTACATCTATAGAGATGATCATGTGATTTTTTTTTTCAGTTTGTTTATGTGGTGTATTACATTGTTTGATTTTCTTATATTGAACCATCCTTGCATACCCAGGATGAAACCCACTTGGTCATGGTGTATAATCCTTTTGATATATTGTTGAATATGATTAGCAAGTATTTTTTTGAGGATTTTAGCATCTAGGTTCATTAGAGAAATTGGTCTGTAATTTTCCTTTCTTGTGTTATCTTTGTTTGGTTTTGGTATGAGGGTAATATTGGCATCGTAGAATGAGTTAGGTAATATTCCTTCTACTTCTATTTTTTGGAAAAGCTTAAGCAGAATTGGTGTTATCTCTTTCCGGAATGTTTGGTAGAATTCAGCTTTGAAGCCATCTGGTCCTCGGCTCTCCTTAGTTTGGAGGTTTTTGATGACTGAGTCTATCTTTTTACCTGTAATTGGATTGTTGAGTTCATCAATTTCTTGTTTCATCAATGTAGGCTGTTTGTGCGTTTCTAGAAACTTGTCCATTTCCTCTAAATTATCATTCTTGTTGGCATATAATTTTTCAAATTATCCTCTTATGATTCTCTATTTCTGTGGGGTCAGTAGTGATATCCCCTTGCTCATTCCTTATTTTGTGTATTTGCATCTGTTCTCTCTTTTTCTTTGTTAGTCTGGCTAAGGGTTTGTCAATTTTATTGATATTCTCAAAGAATCAGGTTTTGGTTTTATTCATTTTTTCTAGTGCTTTCTTATTCTCTATTTCATTTAGTTCTGTTCTAATCTTTGTTATTCCTTCTTTCTACTTCCTTTAAGTTTAGTTTGTTGTTGTTTTTCCAATTCCTCCAAGTGTGCAGTTAGGTCTTCAATTTTAGCTTTTTCTTCTTTTTTAATATATGTATTTATGGCTAGAAACTTCACTCTCAGGACTGCTTTCATTGCATCCCATAGGTTTTGATATGTTGTGTTGTCATTTTCATTAGTTTCATGGTAGTTACTGATATCTTTTGAGATTTCCTCCTTGACCCACTGTTTGTCTAAGAGTGTGTTGTTTAACTTCCATATCCTTGTGCCTAACATGTTTCCCTGGTCCTTAGTGATTTCCAATTTCATTCCATTGTGATCAGAGAAATTACTTTGTATAATCGCAATCTTTCTGAATTCATTGAGAGTTTTTATGTGGCCTAACATGTGGTCTATCTTGGAGTATGATTCATGTGCACTTGAGAAGAATGTAAATCCAGCTGTATTTGGGTATAGTGTTCTGTATATGTCTATTAAGTCCAAGTCCTCCAATGTATTATTGAGAGTCTTTGTGTCTTTATTGATTCTCTGTCTAGATGTTCTGTCTAATGATGATAATGGTGTATTAAAATCCCCTGCTATAATTTTAGAGGCATTTATTTCTCCACTTAGCTTTTCCAGAATTTGCCTCATGTATTTTGAGGCACCCTGATTTTGTAAATGTTTATGATTGTTCTCTCTTCTTGAGAGATTACCCCTTTTGCTAATATATAGTGTCCATCTTTGTCTCTTATAATAGTTTTGCATTTATCGTCTATTTTGTCTGATATTAGAATAGCTACTCCTGCCCTTTTTTTGGCTATTGTTAGCTTGTAAAATTGTTTTCCAGCTATTAATTTTTAGCCTCCTTGAAACCCTAGGTCGAAGGTGGGTTTCTTGTAGACAGCATATAGATGGATCATGTTTCATTATCCATTCTGCCAATCTGTGTCTCTTGAGTGGTGAATTTAATCCATTAACATTCAGTGTTATTACTTGCAATGAATTTCTTACTTCAGCCATATTTTCTCTGGATTAATGTATGTCATATGTTGTTTTGTTTCTGTTTTTGTCTTTTTATCTGTTTTTAAACTCTCCTCCAACTCTCTCTCCCTTGATTTTTCCTTTCCACTTGTAGAATCTCCTTTAGTAGTTGTTGAGTGCCAGTTTCTTATTGACATACTCTCTTAATTTCTGTTTACCTGTGAATATTTTGAACTCTCTATCATTTTTGAATGCCAGTTTTGCTGGATAGAGAATTCGTGACTGGAAGTTTTTTTCTTTTAGTACTTTGACTATGTCATACCAAAGTCTTCTTTCCTCCATGGTTTCAGATGAGAAATCAACACTTAATCTTATTGTGCTTCCCTTTTATGTGATTGTTCTCTTTTCTCTTGCTGCCTTGAGTATTTTCTCTTTATCTTGAGCATTGGACATTTTGACAAGTATATGTCTTGGAGGTGGCCTTTTCAGATTTATACTGTTTGGGGTGTGCTTTGCTTCCTGGATCTGCACATCCATCTCTCTCTATAGGGTTGGGAAGTTTTCAACCATTATTTCCTTCAACACTCCTTCTGTTCCCTTTCCCTTCTCTTCTCCCTCTGGGATGCCCATAATGGGTATGTTTGTGCATTTTGTGTGTCAGTTAAATCCCTGAGTCCCTGCTGGATTTTTTTCTATTTTTTTGTCTATCAGTTTGACTATCTGTTTGATTTCAGCTGTATTTTCTTCCACATTACTAATTCTTTCTTCTACTTGTTCAAATATGTTGTTATGTGAATGCAGCATCTTTTTTATTTCTTGGCTTGTGCCTTTGATCACCATCATATCTGTTATCTTTTTGTGTATGTTTACAATTTCTTCAGAATATTCTCCCAGTGTCTCCCAGTGTCTTCTTTATATCCTTAATCTCTTCCTTCACTTCATTAAGTTGGTTCATGATATTTGTTTGGGAATCTTTGTCTAGTTGGTCAATGTTCTGCATATATTCCTTCATTACCTTCATTATCTTCATTATCTTCATTATCATATATAAATTCATTATCACCACAAAAAGTGGAGAAATTTGAATGAGAATTAAAAAGATTCTGTAAATAATATTCCACCTGTCAAGTAACAAAACACTTGTAAAACTGTAAAATTGGAATAGGTACAAATACCTCAACTGGCAGAGCATATTTGAACATCTTCAAATGAACTTTATACAGCCACTCCCTCCTATGGAATAAGAATATGCCCTTGATTTTTTTGTTTATTTTCTCAGAATTGATAGAGACTTTTCCTTTATACAGGCTAATGCCCTCATAGTAACTAAAAATTAATAATTTTAAAAATCTATTAAACTTTATTTTTCCCACCTGGGAATTTCTGCTATTCTCTCAAGTGATAGATGCACCCAATTTCCTAGATCTGTAATTAAGGAACTTTACGAGGACAAACCCATCAACAAAATGTTTCACTGTCTACAGTCTTCAATTGTGAGGAAAGATAGAAAGAACAAATATGTAATAAAACTTAAATTAGCTAAATATCTCAATTCATCTCTCAACATAAGTTTAAGCTTCTCCCTTTCCATTTTATATCCTTTACATATGATATAGCCCTTTAGGGAAACTCTAGCTACCCCCTCATGTAATCATAAAAGAAGACCATGAGGCTTATTATTTCTTCTAAAATTTACCAGACTTGAACTTCTTACAATGAGAAATTGCTAATTGTTAGGTACTAATTGCATATACCCAGTTCCACCATTCACATATAGGCTACCTTACTTGAGATAATTCCAATCAGATTCCATATATAATTCCAGTCCTATGAATAGATAGAATAAGTAAATTCATAGAGACAGGAAGTAGAGCACACTTTATAAGACCAAGAGAAGGAAGGGTGCATGGGCATTGAATGCATAATGGAAAAAGTGTATCCATATGGATAACAAGAAAAATTCTAGTAACGGATGGTGGTGATGATTGTACAATAATGAAAACATGCTAAATCCCACTGTATTGTATGCTTGGGAGGAGTTGAAATGAGAAAGTATATATTTATATATACATAGACATATATATGTTTCCACAATTTAAAAAAGAGTGACCTAAAGAGGCAATTAAATGAGATCCATGAACATGGTTGAAACTAATAATGGAGGAGAAATTGGCCAAAAAGATATTATTGAGACACATGAAAAAATTGTAATGTAATGTGTAAATTTTACATCAATGTTAAATTTTCTAAACTTGATAATGCTACTTAAGTTGGTTACAAAGGTGAATAGCCTTGTTCTTAGGGTATATACATGAAAGTATGTAGTATGTGTTTAAGGAGCATTATGTTTACAACCTACCATCAAATGTTTAGAAAATAGATAAATTTCTAGACACATGAACAGATATAGATGGGTGGGTGGTTGACAGATAGATGATAGATAGTAGATAGATAGATAGAAAGATAGATAGATAGATAGATAGAATAATGCAGCAAATGAGGCAAAATACTCAAAGTTGTTGGTTATCTGGGTGGATGGTAATGTTGGAGTACTCCATATGGGTTTTGTTTTATTTTACAATTGCCATGTAAAAGTTAGAAAGTATTTCAAAATGGAGCATTATAAATAAATATTTACTTACTTCTTGGCTTTAAACTTGTTGGCAAACCACAGGTATGTTTTCATTATATTTTGAACAGAAACTATGAATATATGAATATTACAAACCATTCTGACTTCTGAAATGATTTTACATTAATACCCTTTACCTCCTAATGAGAATTTCTGAAAAACAATCTACAGAGTGAGAAGAGACTTGTCCAGAGACCCTTTTATTGATCCTGAAATGTAGACTGCAGACCCTGAGTAACATGACCACAGTATTATCATCTTCAGATAGGAAATACAGAAAGAATGTATAGCCTGGCAGCAAAATATGTAGCAATGCATTAGATAACCAACAAAATTACCATAAAATTTGTGTAGGAAACCCGAGGTATTTCCAATTGCATTGGTCTCTTGCTGAAAGAGAGTTCCTCATTGACATGGGCCCCCTTTATATGGGCATTATTATTGATAAACATAGTGTCTAGAGGGAACAAAAGAGTGGCAAACTATGAGGTTTCTTCTTGCTTGCCAGAATTAAAATTTATTGTTGAAAAAATCTGTTTTTGTTTTTTATAATAAGGGCAACTGTGAGTCTTAGGCAACCATCCTTGAGGACCAGTGGAATTAATTTCATTCTTTGAAGAAATCATAAATCAGGTCCATGTTTTTGAAGAAGGCAGTGATCTTTTTGTCTAGTATAATGTAGTGCTCACAAGAATACTCTTCAAAAGTTGTATTAAGATAATATTGTTAAAAGAAATCTTAATTTATTTTAATTCAACAACTAAATTTAGAATCTCACAGTTATTGAGCAACTCAACAATGGTCAGCACTTCATTAAGAAAATGAAACAGTCCCAATGAGGGAGTGAAAGCCCTTATAGGGCCAATCTTAAAATTTGTCTCACCTGGACCAAAACTTGTTTACTAACAAATATTACTTATATGAACTTCTACAAAATGCATTCCATTCTTTCCATTTTCTTTGAAATCTCCTGCAGATCTATTGTTTATATCTTCTAGAAAACCCCTTATCAGGAAGGGGTGTCTCTTGTCAGTGTTCAAAGCAGTTAGTCATTTTATTTACGTAAACAGTGTCCTCCCATTTGAACATTGTTCCAATGTTTTCATTGGAAAGATGACCAAAACAATCTCAATCACAACCATTGATTTATGTTCTTATCAACCAGTTGAGTAGTCATGGTTAGTAATTTTGATCCTTTTAACATTTTCATTTTGTTTTTGTATTTGTTTCCTTTCTTGATTAAAGTGATGTTTTGTATGTGGCTGTTAGATCACATTTAAGAGCCTTGGAATGGAGTTACAATTAACTAAACAATGGAGAAAACTTATATAATACATTAACTGTAGGAAAAACATTTAATAAATGTCAAAATTTATTCAACCTAATGAGACCTAAAAGACATATAGAACATTGCGTATATCATGCTGATATACACTCTTCTTGTGGATCATTCACCAGGATAGAACATATATTGTGTCACAAGAAAGACTCAATAAATTTAAAAAGATTAAAATCATGCCAAGCACTTTTTCTGATCATAATGGAATAAAGCTGGAAATCAACAACAGGTGGAGAAAGGGAAAAGTCACAAATATATGGATGTTAAGAACATACATTTAAACAATTAGTGGGTCAAAGAAAAAATTCCAAGAGAAATCAGTAAATATCTTGAGGCAAATGAAAACAAGAACACAACATATCCAAACCTATGAGATGCAATGAAGGCAGTGCTGAAAGGAAAATATGCAGCCCTAAATGCTTAAATTTAAAGAAAAAAGAGCCAAAATCAAAGACCAAACTGAACAATTGGAGGAACTAGGAAAAGATCAGCAACTAATCCCAAAGGAAGCAGAAGGAAGCAAGTAACAAATATTAGAAAAGAAATAAATATTATTGAGAACAAAAAAAATAGAATCAACAAAATAAAAGTTTGTTCTTTAAGAAGATGAACAAAATTGACAAACTTTTAGTTAAACTGACAGAGAAAAAAAGAAAGAAGATAAAATAAGAAATGAGAGTGAGGACATTTCTACTGACCCATTAAAAATAAAATGGATCATAAAAGATACTTTGAACAACTGTACACCAACAAATTAGACAATGTAGACAAAAATGGACAAATTCTTAGAAACACGTGAAAAACTTACTCCAACCCTAGAAGAAACAGTCATCAAAAACCTCTACAAGAATATTATGTGATTGAAGCAAGCCAGACACAAAAGGACAAATACTGTATGATTCCCTTATTATTAATTAAATATGTGAAATATAAATATATTATATGAAATATGAATATGGGTAGAATTGCATACATGATCATTTTTCTTTGAAATTGAACAATCATAAGTTAATACTCCAAAATGTTAACATCAGACAAATAATCCCACAACATTATTCTAAGTGAAGTAGACTAGACACAAAGTACTATACATTGTATGATTCCATTTACATAAAATGTAAATATAAATCAATTTAAAAAGATGAAATGAGATTACTGATTATGTAGATCTGAGGAAGGAATGCTAGGGGTGTGGAATCTTTCTTTTTGGTGTAATAAAATTGTTCTAAAATTTTTGAGATGATGAATATGGAAGATTATGATTACACTAAAAACCATTTATTATACACTTTGGATCAAATAGCCAGAAACACCAGCTATGTACAGTGAGGGAAGCATACAGAGATTTAGAGGTGAGGAATTTTCTTGTTTGTTTGTTTGCTTGTCTGTTTTTTGTTTACTATTATTATTGAAATAATGTAATTGCTTTAATAATGATTTAGGTGATGAACACACCACTATGTGATTATAACAAATACCATTGATTGTACACTTTGGATGGATTGTATGCTTTATTAATATGTATCAATAAAATTGATTTGTTTAAAAATAAAAAAGAATAAATTAATAACATTTTTATAAAAAGCATTCACTTGAGAAGTCATGTTTGCTTTGTCAAGTTGACACCCAGTGGAAAACCAGTTCCTAGAAGAATCCTATTTTATGCAGTGTCAAAGCAACTGGTTGTAAATTAAAAAAACAAAACAACAACAACAACAAAAAAACTTTTTTGTGTTTGAATGAACAAGTTGTTATAAAATTGAAAAACAAAAACAGAAAACCTCCACAAAATGAAAAGCCCATAACCAGACAGCTTCACAGGTGAATACTTTGAATCATTCCATTAAGAATTAATACCAATCTTAGTTTACATAAATATTGCATTAAAAAATGTAGGGTATTCCCACGTTGATTATTCTGTTGGGTCTTCACAATAAACAGTGAGACATTTTTTATTCCTATTTTTAAGACAAGGCCACTGAGGCCCAGAGGGATTCATTAGTCTATCTAGTTACACATAAATAAAATGGCAAGGTGAAAAAAAATTGAATGAATACCAACCTTGCTCCAAGTTTTCCTAAATGTTGAGCAGGAGGGATCACTACCAAACTCACTCTTTGAGGCCAATGTCACACTAATACCAAAGCCAGATGAAGATACCATAAAAAAAGACAATTATAGACCAATTTCTCTAATGAATATAGATTAAAAAGGTCCTTAACAAAATACTTGTGAATTGAATCTAACAACATATTAAAAGAATTATATATCATGATCAAGTGGGTTTTATATTAGGTGTGCAAGGATGCTTCAATGCAAGAAGGTCAATCAAAGGAATAAACCATGTTACTAATTCTAGGAGGAAAAATCACATGATTATCTTAATTGATGCAGAAAGACATTTGACAAAATCCAAAATTCTTCCTTGATAGAAATACTGTGAAAGATAGGAATAGAAGGAAACTTTCTTAACATGTAAAATGCATATATGAAAAATCTACAGCTAACAATCCCTTCAATGGTAAAAGTCTGAAAAGGTTCCTGCTGGATCTGGAAAAAGACAAGGATAGCCACAGACAGCACTGTTATTCAATATCATTTTAGAAGTTTTAGCTAGAGCAATTAGGCAAGAAGAAGAAATAAAATACATTGAAATAGGAAAGAAAGAAGCAAATCTTTCACTAATCGCTGATGACATGATCCTATACCTAGGAAATCCTGAAAAATCCACAAAAAGCTCCTAGAATTAATACATAAGTTCAGCAAAGTGACTGGGTACAAGATTATGCAAAAATCATTATTGTTTCTATACACTACTAATGAGCAATTTGAGGAGGAAGTCAGGAAAAAATGACCATTTCCAATAGCAACTAAAAGAATAAAATATTTAGGAATAAACAACCAATACCTAAAGGATTTGTAATAAAAAAAAATGTACAAGACATCGCTAAATGAAACCAAAGAAGATCTAAATAAATTCCATGTTCATGGATTGGAAAACAAAATATCATTAAGATGTCAATTCTCCTTAAGTATATCTAAAGATTCGATGCAATCCCAACAAAAACTTCTAAAAGCCTTTTTTGTAGAATTGGAAAAGCCAATATCCAAATTTCTTTGTAAGGGTAAGAGGCTCTGAATAGCCAAAAATATCTTTAAATGAAGAGCAAAGTTGGAGACTCTCAGTTCCTGACTTTAAAACATATTACTTAGTTACAGTTATGAAAACATCATGGTACTGGCATAAAGATAGGCATGTTGATCAATGGAATCAAATTGAAAGTTCAGAAATAAATGTTCACACTTATGGTCAAGTGATTTTTGAGAAGGCTATCAAGCCCACCCAGCTGTGTCAGAACAGTCTGTTCAACAAATGGTGCTGGGAGACCAGGATATCCATATCCAAAAGATGGAAAGAAGATGCCAGTATCACACGTTATACAAAAATTAAATCAAAATGGATTGATGACATAAATATAAAAGATACAACCATAAAACTCGAGAAGAAAATGTTGGGAAATATATTCAACATCTTGCATTAGAAAATAGTTTCTTAAACTTTAAACCCAAACCATGAAAAATGAAAAAAAAAAAATGGGATCTCCTCAAAAGTAAACATTATTGTGCTTCAAAATATTTTGTGAAGAAAGTAAAAAGGCAGCCTACTAAAGGGGAGAAATACTTAGAATCCACATATCTGAGAAGGGTTTTTATATCAATATTTTGTGAAGAGATTATACAACTCAATTCTAAATGGACAGGCAACCCAATTAAAATTGGACAAAAGTTTTGAACTGAAGTTTTTCCAAAGAGGAAATACAAATTACCAAAAAGAACATGAAAAAATGTTCAACATCACTAGGTATTAGGGATATGCAGAGCAAAACTACAATGAGATATCACTTCACACCTTATAGAATGGTCATTATTAAAGAAAAAACAGAAAAATACAAGTGCAGGAGATGATGTGGAGAAAATAGTAACCTTCCTTCACTGTTGATGGCAATATAAAATGGTGCAGCTTCTGTGGAAGACAGTTTCTTGGTACCTCAAAAAGCTAAATATACAGCCATCTTATAATCGAGAAAACCCATTTCTAGGAATGTATTCAGAAGAAATGAAAGCAAGGATGTAAACTGACATTTACACACCAAATGTTCATAGCAACATTATTCACATTTGCTAAAATATGGAAAAAGCCCAGGTATCCATTAACCAATGAAAGGATAAATAAAATGTGGTATATACATACAATTGTTTTTTTTTTTTTTTATTTTTATTTTTATTTTTTTTATTTTAGCAATGAAATATTTTTATTTAAACATTTATTACATCTCCAGCTCCACTCAGGTGGTGCTGGAGAGAGCAGTGGTATAATAGAAGTGTAGGTAGTTGTGTTAAATTACTAAACCGTGCCTGTCACTACCACAGTAAGGGATTTAATCTTCACAAACCCTTTTCTTGGTCTGTCTCATCCTCATTGTCTACGCCTTAGGAACCTGAGGCTTGGAGAGGTAGAATCACTTGCCACAGGCAAGATAGAATCCTTCTTTTGTGCAAATTCCTTCAATGACTCCTTTTTCATGCAAATTATAAGGTCTGTAGGATTAAATTTAAACAACCTAACTTGCTTGACAAAACCCTTCAGCTTTATGAAGAAATTAAATTGGTATGCTTTTGACAACCTGAAAGTATCTTGAGGACCTTATCCTGAGTGAAATAAGCCAGACAGAAAAGGAGAAATATTGAATGTTTTCACTAGTATGAATGAAATATGATGAGTAAATTCATGGAGGTAAACTCTAGAGTATAGTTTACTAGGAGAGAGAATGTTGGTTGGGAAAGAGAGCTGATGCTTAATGTATATAAAATTTTTAATAAGGTTTATTGTGAAAGTGTGGAAATGAATAAAGTTGATGGTAATGCATTATAATGAGTATAACTAACTCTGCTCATATATAAATATGATTGTGGCTGAAAGTGGTAGACTAGGGACATAAATGTCAATTGTAAGGAAGCTACAGGATAACTAGGGACTGTATAGTGTAGTGATTTCAGTGATGGAAGATGATTGTGGTTAATGTTATAAATATAAGAATGCTCTTCTATTACAAGGTTTTAAGAATATGGTGATAACATAGGAAAATTTCAAGTCACCTATCTTATGGATGATAGTTACAAGTAATATTGTAATATTTTTGCAGCAATTACAGAGAAGATGATATATAAATTCTAACCATTACCAATAGGGTTTACTATTACTATTACTCCTTTTGGAGTAATGAAAACATTCTAATTTAAGCAAGTCTGAAAATGTACTTCTGTGGTTTCAAGTAAAAAAGGAAAAACAGACAGTTTAACCAACTTCAGAGGAAAACTTTTTAACATTAGACTTAAGTAAGGGTTTAGCTAACACTGATTGTGAAAGGGAGCATTGTGAAGGAAATACATTCATTAATGACCCACACATCAAGCAATATCGTTCTATATCATCTTATTGAAGTTCTGAAACATGACCAGATTTCATGGGAAACATAATAGTCTTTAATATAAAATCTAAGAATTAATATACTTAATTTATTTAAACTTCTATTGTTAATAATTAATGCATTTTCCCCACAGGTAATATAAACATATCAAGAGTTGCAAGGACCATTTTTTATTTTTGAACTGAGAAATATCAGCATCTATTTAAATTCACGGAGTACATGGAGAAGCAAGAGACACTTATGAAGGCTTATAGTGGGAAACATTGACCTCAGTGAAAGAGGAGAGAGAATGAAGCCTGGAGTGGTGAATTGGCCTTAGAAATAGATGTTTCCATTCACCCCAAGAAAACAGATAAGGGGGACAGATGAGTAAAACCATATATGTTTTTTATATATGAAATTCTAAATGTATTAGGATGAAATCTGTTAGAATATGTTAAATGGTTAAAGACAATGTATGCTATTAGTACAGACTGGGGCAATACAGATATTTACTCTTCTAGATCAGAAAATAGTTTTGAACAGTTCTAATAGACCACCTAATAATCTATATATAAGTAAACAGTGGAGAGACATTTCAGCTCTGGATCATTGTGATTTAATAGTGAATCCAAAAGGTTTGAAAGGTGCCATACTAGGGAATACTGAGCCTGAATGAGAATTTTGGATTGGTGTGGTGGGAAACATTGAATCTCAATAGGATCAGGAGTTATGCTGGAGAAAATGCTCCTGGTGGCAATGCACTTTCTGAACAGACAAATCTGACATTTAATGTCCATTCTTCCAGTTACATTTACATGACTTAATAATGTCCTTGACCTTTCAGTTACCTCCTCTTTTTTCTATATTTTAGCTCCCAATTTTCAGAGTTACAATGAGAAGTGCAGTACATAACATGTGAATAGTGTAAACTATAAAAGAAATAATAAGTAAATAAATACTGGTAATATAATTCACTTGGTTGATTATTTTATCAAGGATATTGAACAAACACAATGAAGCCAGAAAGCATCTAAGAAACTAAGAATTGACAAAGATATGTTGAAGAATAAAATATAAAATAAAACTACATATATTTACAGGTGCTAGGAAGATTATGTGTGTAGCCAGTGGTCATTAGAGAGGACATTTTAAAGGTTAATTTTCAAATGAAATCAGCATCAAAAGTCATAGCTGGTGAAGTGAAGATTAAACAGTTTTCTCCCTGGTGGCCAGAGAATGGATTATAATTAACCCTTTGTGATGTTATGCATGTTTCTTTTGTAAGTTCAAACCTTTTACTATATACTTATTTTTCATGTATGTTTATGAATGCTATACCTCAATACTTTTTAAAATGAAAAAAATTATTGTAGCTGAAATTTTCACAACATTTAAAGTAAAGGAAATGTCTATAATCTGATAGGAAGCATATATCAAAACCCCAAAAAACAATAAACAAGCATTCTGTTTCTGGAGTCTGAGTATATTACTATAGGATTAATATTTGTATGTATAATCACTATAAATATAAAATGAATGCTTGCATGAAGACGCCAGGAGAAACTATTAAATAGATTTTTTGGTTTTATTTTTAAAGAAGTTTTAGATTACATAAATGCTACATAAAAATATGGTGGGTTCCCATATGTTCCACTCCCTCACACTCTCACACCTTCCCACATTAGCAGCATCCTTCATTAGTGTGGTACATTTGCTACAATTGATGAACACATATTGAAGCATTGCTGTTAACTGTGGACTATAATTTACATAATAGTTTACACTTTGTCCCACACAATTTTGCAGGTTATGACAAAAATATATAATGGCCTGTGTCCATCACTGCAATACAATGCAGAACAATTACAATGTCCCCAAAATGCCCCCATATTTCACCTGTTCTCCTCTCTCTCCCTGCAGAGCCTCTGGTGATGACTGCCTTTATATCAATGATAAAAGATCTTCCATTGCTAGAATAATAATAAGTCTATCCTATAATAATTATAAGTATACTTTAGTTCATTGTTCATTCCTCAATCTTGAGGATTTGGGGATAGTGATGCCCACTCTGTTTCTAATTGAGGGGGCTTAGATCCATGGGACAGATGGATGGAGCTATCTTACTTGCAGTTGCAGACACTCCTTGTATCTTGCAATAGGCATTGTCCATCATCATCTCCTTATTAGTTGTCCTGGGTGAGTCCAATTTACTAGAGAGTAGGGGATGCAACTCTGCTGAGATTCTGGGATCAACTGACACATGGATGGACCAAACATTTATATTTAGCAAGTATAGTGCTAATTATAGGTTGAAATAAAAGGGGCAGAAGAGCCATGTGTAAGGAAACTATAAATGAGCCTAACTCTGCTAAATAAAGAGATTATTTGGGGAATTGATGCTTGGAGGAATGGGATGTCAATGAATTTCCAAATTTTACATCTTGCAGCAGGATGGCAGTGTTGAAATCTTCACCATGTAGAGAAACTACACTTAATATATTAATACCACCTTCATCATAATATTTACCTCTATGGAGATTAAAATATATGTAAGATTGCTGATAAGATTATTTCAAATATATGCAATCTGTTTATATTGCTCATAGAGTTGAAAGAGTACAGATATATATATGTACACACACATATATATTGTGTAAACACAAAACAAAAGTTGATGTGGCTATATGACTGTGTGCTTATCAAACAGTGTACACCTGAAGGCAAAGATGTATGTCTCGATATTAAGGGAATGTTACATCATGAGAGGCAAAGAGGCAAAACAATGCTAAATTTATATTCATCTATTATCATAGCTTCCAGATATATAGTGCCTAATGTATCTGTGCCTTTGTGATATATCACAAAGACAACTTATAATATCCAAAAGTTATTCCTTTTCAAATGAAATCAGTATCAAAAGTCATAGGTGGTAAAGTGAAGATGAAACTATTTTCTATCTGGTGGCCAGGGAATGAATTATAATTAATTATAAAATTTTGAGAGGCTCTGAATAAATAGTACTCTCCTATCTCTACTCAGATTCTGTTTGTCATCATACAATCATAATTATTAACATTCTGGGAATATTCTTAATGACACAGGGATGCATAGAAATTACCTATATGAAATATTTTAATCTTCTAGGCAATCCTTCAACTTCTAATAGATTCATTTTGTAATTAAGTGTATAAATATAGGTGCAAATATAGGCACAGCTCTTAAAGATTACATTTTACTGCTACCCCCACCATTGAAATAAGATTCACAAGCAGGGATTCTAAAGAGCATGAGGAAACATTATGTTATACTCTACTAACCAAAAACAAACTAGAGAGACTAAACTTGGACCAATGTAAGATGATGAATGTATTTAGGCTAATTTATTCTCCATGTTGATTTTTTATGTTTTATTTTTTATTATTTTTTATTTTAAGGGATTGTTTGTGTGTCTTTCCATGACCAAGGGAAATTTTCTTAAGTTGCCCAATTCTACCTGAGTGGTGAAATTCCTGCTTACAAGATTTTCTGATGTCTGGGAGTTCAGAGTCTTACATACCATGCTATTTCTACTGATGTACTTGGCAACAATTTTGGGAAAAATTTTCATTGTCACAGCAACCAGGCTTGAACAGAGTCTTCACACCCGAATGTGTTTCTTTCTTAGGAATCTCTCTTGGACATGTGCTACATTTCTGTTACAATACCCATGGCATGTGTCATCTTCCTTGATGACAGCAGGGTGATCTCCATGGCTGGATGTGCAGTTCAGATCTTTCTTGTATTTTTGTTTGGTTATGTAGAGCTGTTTCTCACCCTCATGGCCCATGACCACTATGTGGCAATCTGCCCCTCCACTACCCTTTGGTCATGAGCCCTCCACTACCCTTTGGTCATGAGCCCTCATGTCTGACTCCAGATGACTCAGGCCTCAGTACTTACTGGTATGATTTACTCTGCATTCCACACTGGAAACACATTCTGGCTGTCTTTCTGTCAGTCCATCATGGTCCATCTGTTCTTCTGTGACATGTCCCCTCATTTGAAGCTCTACTGCTCTGACACCTTCAGCAATGAAATTTTAAGTTTTATCTCTGTGGGGACTTTGGGTGGTGGCTGCTTTGCCTTCATCATCAAATCATATTCACATATTTTCTACTGTGTTCAAGTTTCTTACCAGGGGAGAGTAAAGAAAGGCCTTTTCCGCCTGTGTCCATCACATCCTCATGGTGACCGTCTTTGACAGCTCAATTGCTGCTATGTATTTGAAGCCAACCTCCAACTCACCCACAATTCAGGATGTGGTCACTTCTATGCTCTATTCTATAGTCCCTCCTTTCTTGAATCCTATAATCTAAAGGTCTTAGAAAAAAGCAGATAAAGGAGGCTGTAAAGAGAGTTATGAGTAGAAAGCTTTATTCAAGAAAAAGATAGGCTAATTGTTTGAAGCCATTCCCATTTTGATAACATGGCTTAAAATATGATTTAATTCAAAATTAAATTTCTTTTCATTACCAAATTCGGTGACCTGAATTAACTGAAAGCTGAAGACAAAAGAAAATTCGAGAAAAAGTGGTTAGTGAAATAAATAAAAAATAATGTGCCTATTTTTTAATGTGGCAGTATAAATTTTAAAAAATAATTATTTTTACTCAATGCCAATATTAGTATTTATAAAATGAAAATCACTGCAATGTTGAGAAATTTTAGGTTTAAGATTAGAAGTTTGCAAGAATTAAAACCTCTATGCACATTGGACTTTGCTAATCAGACCAAATAGCCATAATGATTTTTTATATGAAGTTCAAAAAATGAAACAATTACAGAATCTGATCTTTGTTCTCAGGTGTCAATGTGGATAGGTATTAAAAAAACTCCAATTCTAATTGTATGTGTATTTTTTTTCTGGCAGTTATATCAGTTTCATGTCGTTTGTTTGTAGTTCTATTATTTTATGCAGTTATGTTTGTGATTTATTTATGAACCTGATATAATTTTAAAATGACCTTCATTATACCTGTTAATATTTTTCTCTGAAATCTACTTTATCTCATACTAATTTAATAATTTATTCTGCCTTTAATTCAACTAATGTTAGCATTTCATAACTTTATTTATTTTCAAATATTTGTTTGAATTTCAAATACAGTTTTGAAAGCTACATACAATGAAGTCTTGTTTTTAATTCTTTCAGAGACTCTATACTTTTTAGTTCTTATTTATACAATTTATATTAATTACAATTAGTGATATGTTTAGATTTAATTATATCATATTGCTATTTTTAATTTTTACCTCTTTATGCCTTCTTTATTTTTTAATGATTTTGGCTGTCATTTGGATTAATTAAGCATATTTTATCTTCTTCAATTCCTTGTTAGTATTATTTCTTTTTTTCTGATACTTGTTTTTGCTTTAGAATACATTATACACATGTTTAACTCATAAAACTCTACCTTCATTTGATTTTATACCACTTCACAAGTAATATAAAAATAATACAATAATATATTTCCAGATATACCATCATGGCATTTGTACTATTTTTGTCATATATTTGATATATATATCATATATATATATATGCTATTGGATTATCGAAATACTGTTTTTATTTTTGTTTATGAAGGCAATTATCTTCTAAGGAATTTTTAATAATAGAAGATATTATGTATTTATCTATATATTTACCTTTTAGGATGCACTGAATTTCTTTGTGTAGATCCATATTTTCAAACCTCATAATTTATCCTTCCCTTAAAGAACTTCCTCTTAAATTCTTGCACTGTGAGTCTTCTTGTGATGAATTTGTTCATTTCTGAATGTCTGTAGAAGTCAATGTTGGGGGGCAGATGTGACTAAAATGTTTGGGCATCCATCTCCCATACAGAGGGACCTGGGTTTGATCTGTGGAACCTCCCAGTAAAAAAAAAGAAAAATAAAGAAGGCACATGGGCCACCAGGCCCCATGAGCAGGTGTGCCATCAGGCCCATAAGTGGGTGAGCCTCCAGGCCCCACATGTGGGTGCACCATCAGGCCCTGCAAGCAGGTGTGCCACCAGGCCCCATGTGTGAGTGTATCCTCAGGCCCTGTGTATTGGTGTGCAGCCAGGCCCCACAAGTGGGAGAGACACTCAAGTTACACATGCAGGTGCACCACTAGGCACTGTGAGTGGGTGAGCCCCGCAGGCCCTGCACATGGGTACACCATCAGGCCCCGCACATGAATGTGCAATCAGGCCCTGCCAAGCCATGCAGCAAGATGGTGACATAACAGGATAGTGAAACAAGGGAAAGCCAAGATGAGATGAACTAAAAAACCAGGAACTAAGGTTGTGCAGGTTGTAGGATGTCTTTCTCCCACATTGGAGGTTCCCAGGATTGAATCCCAGTGAAGACAGTAGGGGAAGGATGAGAAGAGAGGGCAGGAAACAGACACAGAGAATTGCCCAGTGAATGGGAAAAAAAAAAACAGTAAAAATGGGTGGGATGGGGAGAGGAGGATAAAAATTGATAAAAATAAATCAATAAATCTTTTTTTAAAAGTCAATGTTATCTTTATTTCTGACAGTTATTATTATTGGATATATAATTCTATGCTGACTTTTTTCTTTTTGCTATATAAAGATCTAGGTACACTGTTTTTTACATTGTTAACTCACAGTTTGAAAGATACATGTTTATTTCAGGTGAAATTGAAAGCAAAATTGTTCTTTGGACACAAATTAAACAATGTCCCTCTTTGTTTGCAAATTTGAATTATGCACGTTTGCAAATTGCAAAGAGTTTGAGAAAAATGGGGTTACAATATTTACCTTGACAGAAGAGAAGAAGTAGCAATATATATGCACCTAAAAGAAGTGCCTCAATATATATGAAGGAAATATTGACAGATTTGGAGGGAGAAATAGATGGTTCTACATTAAAATATATTTCAATAGACCACTTTCAATAATGGATAGAACATCTAGACAAAAGATCAATTAGAAAAAAGATGACTTGAACAACACCTAAACCAGCTAGACCTAACAGATCTATATAGAAAACTTCACCCAAAAGGAGAAAGATATACATTCTTCTCTAGGGCACAAGAATCCTTCTCTAAGATACACTATACAGTAGGTCACACAACATTTATCAATAAATTCAAAAATACTGAAATCATACAATGTATCTTCTCCAACCACAATGGAATGAAGATAGAAATCAATAATAGAGAGAAATTGGAAATTTACAAATATGTAGAAAATAACAATGTACTCTCAAACAACCTATGGGTCAAAGAAGAAATCAAAAAGGAGAATTCAGAAGTGTTTCAGGCAAATGAAAATAAAAACACAACATACAAAAACTAAGGATGCAGCAAAGGCAGAGATGAGGGGCAAATTTATAGCTCTACATACTTATATTAAAAAAAGAAGTTGTAGCCCATATCTGAGACTTTAAAACCTATCTTTCTCAAGGTCTTCAAAAAATTTAAAAAGAAGAGAACACTACATAACTCATTTTATGAAGCCATCACCATCCAACAAAAGCCAGATGAAGATTACACAAGAAAAGAAAAAGACAGATTATTACCCCTTATGAATACACATGCAAAAATCTCAAAAATATAATTGCAAACTCAACAGAAGAGCACTTGAAAAGAATTATACAAAATGATCAAATGGACTTTATACCAGTTTTTCATAATAAAATCAATGAATTTAATAAAACACAATTTACTGAATAAAGGAATGAAAAACACATTTTCCTCTCAATTGATACAGGAAAAGCATTTGACAATATCCAAGACCCCAAGACCACATCTTGATAGAAACACGTAGAAAACTAGGAATAGAAAGAAATTTACTCAACATAGTAAAGGGAATACTTGAAAATATCATAACTAACATCATGCTCAATGGTAATAGAATGAAAACTTTCCATCTAAAATCAGAGACACAAAAGGATGCCCACTGTCCCCATTGTCACACACCATTATACTGGAAGTTCTAGCTGCAGCAATTAGGCAAGTGAAAGAAATAAAAGGCATTCAAATTGGAAAAGAAAAAATAAAAGCTTCCCTATTTGCAGATCATATGATACTCTACACAGAAAATCATGAAAAATCCCAGCGAAGCTCCTAGAGCTAATCCATGAATTCAGCCAAGTGGCATGGTACAAAAACAACATGCAAGTAGTTTCTTATGCATTAGTAATTCACAACCTGAAGAAGAAATCAAGAAAAAAATCCATTTACATTAACAACTCAAATAATCAAATACCTAGAAATCAATCTAACTAAAGATGTAAAAGACTTGAATACAGAAAACTATGATATATTGATAAACGTAATCAGAGAAAACCTAAAAGAATGGAAGTATTTACATATTCATGGAGAGGGAAAAGAAACTAAATATTCTTAAGATGGCAATGCTACTCAAGGAGACTTAAAGATTAAACACAGCCTTGTTTGCAAAAATTGAAAACCAATTGTTGAATTACAATGTTAAGCCACTCCTAATAGGCAAAACCATCATGAAAAGGAAGAATGAAGTTGGAGGAAATACACTGTCCAATCTGAAAATTTATTACAAATTCATAATAATCAAAAAAGCATAGTATTGATACAAGAATGGGCATATACACTGTTTTAGTCTGCTGGGGTGCCAAAAAATATTACAGAAATGGGTTGGTATTTACAATGATGATGTATTAATTTACAAGCTCACAGTTCGGAGGTCATGGATATGACCAAATTAAGACCTCTCATCAGGTGATGCATTGTCCCTGAATACTGGCTGCCAATGATCCTGGAATCCTTTGTCATATGGCAAGGCACATAACATGGTACATGGCAGTGTCTACTGGTCTCTCTCTTCTCTTCTGGGTTTTCTTGCTTTCAGCTTAGGGATTAAGTGTCTTTCTCTTTTTCTCTTTCTCTGTATTCATCCCATTTATAAAGATTTCCGGTAATAAATTTGAAACCCTCACTGGGCTACACTTTAAGTAACCTAATCAAAAGGTCCCACCCACACAAGTTCACACCCACAGAAATGGAATAGCCTTAAGAATAAGATTCTCTGCCATACATGCAATCTCAAACTACTTCATAGACTATTGAAATAAAATTGAAAGTTAAAAAATCAACCCTCATGTTTATGGCCAACTGATGTTTGACAAGGTTACTGAGTGTACTCAATTGGAAAAGAAGAGTCTCTTCAACAAATGCATAAGGGAACATTGGATCTCCTTATGCAGAACATGAATAAGGACCCTGATCTCACACTATATAAAAAAATCACCTTAAAATGGATCAAAGACCTTAATATAAGAGCTGGAATTATCAAACTCCTAGAAGAAAACAGGGCAACATCTTCAGGGCCTTGTGTTAGGCAATGTTCTCTTAAAATTTCCACTCAATGAGCAAGCAACAAAAGGAAAAAATAGTTAAATCAGAATAAAAATTAAAAACTTTTGTGCATCAAAGGATTTTATCATGACAGTGAAAAGACAACCTACTCAATAAGAGAAACTTTTGGAAGCCACACATCCAATATGAGTTTAACATCCACAATATGTAAAGAAATCCTTCATCTCAATAATAAAAAGACAAACAATTTTAAAAATGGGCAAAAAACTTGAGTATACATGTCTCCAAAGAAGATTTACAAATGGCCAAAAAGCAAATGAAATGGTGATCAACATCATTAGATATTTGGGAAATGCAAATAAAAAAACCATGAGGTACAATTTAATACCTTCGAGAATGGCAACTATTAAAATAATAAGCAACAGGAAATTACAAGTGTTGTATAGGATGTAGACAAATTGAGACACTCATCCCTTGCCTGCTGGGAATGTAAAATGGTTCAGCTGTTGTAGAAGACTGGCAGTTCCTCAGAAGTTTAATGATAGATTGACTATATGACCTGGTAGTCTCACTTCTAGGTATATACCCAAAAGAGTTGAAAGCAGGGTGTGATGGTCTCAATTTTGTGAATCACAGAAAAGATTATGTTGCACTATTCCATTCCTGTGGGTGTGGGGTCCTTTGAATGCATTAAATTCAACTAAGGGACCTTGATTAGATCACATAAGCAGATTGTTTTAGGGTTTTTATGGACTGAGGCATGACCCAGGCTGGGTCTCCACTCTCTTAATGGATCTTATATAAACTGAGAACATGGAGAAAAAGAAAAGACACAGGGAAAGAGAGTCACATTTGACCCTGTCATGTGAAAGAAAGGGAGAGACCTGGAAAGACTGAGAGAGAGAGAGGACAGAAATTGGAATCAGCAAAGAAGCTGAAATATCCAGGCCCTGGAAGAGATGAGCCATATGCCTAAGTGTCCACAGCTGAGCTCTGGGAGATGGTGATCCTGGAGGGGAAGTAGGGATTCTGACAGAGTTTGGCCACCATCCTCCCTTGCCAAGTGGCAGGATGCCCAGATCACCAGTAGCTGTCTTTCGTGAGAAAACATCCCTGATGATGCCTTGATTTGGACGTTTCATGGCCTGAGAACTGTAAGATTTTCCCCTAATAAATTCTCTTTATAAAAGCCAAGACATTTCTGGTAATTTTGCATTTGCAAGCCTTGGTAAACTAAAACACAGGGTCTCAAATAGTTATTTTCACACCAATGTTCATGGCAATATTATTCACAAGTGCCAAAAGATGGATGCAACCCAAATATCCATCAACAAATGAATGGACAAATACAACTTTATATAAACACAAAATGGAATATTATTCTTCTGTACAATGGGGTGAAGTTCTGATATATGCAACAATGTGGATGAACCCTGAATAAATAATATTGTGTGAAATAAGACAGACATAAAAGAAAGATATTGTATGATCTCACTGATATGAAATAATTACAATAATAAAATACATTGAATCAGAAACTAGAATTTAGTTTATCAGGGCTTCAAGTAGAGGTAAGGA
>JAQZBX010025709.1:0-29368 GCA_029593785.1 Cabassous unicinctus | reverse complement strand
TAATAAGATTATATACTCAACGTTGAACATTAATGGTTGACAGTGAAATTACATAATTTGGTGGGCTTACACACATAGAGTTTTAGCAGGAATAGGACACTTTATATTATTAACTGTGGTTTCATAACAGTGTTTTCGAGTGATTTTTTTATTTTTCTTGGATTTAAGATTCCCAATCAGAGGGCTGCATAGGCCTATGGTTAAAATGATTTTATTTTTTCCCATTATGTATAGTTTGAGGCATAGGCAATGACAAATTATTATTACTTCCCCTTTTTGGGCTGTGGGGTGGCTGGCACTTTAACTTGTAACTTTAAAGCCTGTCTTGGCCTTGCTGTTAGAATCTTAGCTGGAGCTGTGGCTACAGCCCACAGTGCCTTTGCAGTGTCTGCAGCACTAAAAATATACCTTGCCCCATCTGAGAACAGGAGGGGACTGATGTTGCAGTCATTGGACTGAGCACAAAGGACACTCATGGGTAATGTTCATGAGCTGCTGGTGAGTGACCAACAGTTAGACCTGCTCAATTAGGCACCACAATTTCTGGTATCCAGGATATTTACCTTTTCAGTGGAGTCACTCTGCTCCTTTTTGCATCTCAATGGTATGGCTCTGGATCTTCGTGAGGACATTTGCCTCAACCGTCCCAAGAGAGATGTTAGAGAAGGGGGCAGGGACATAATAGACTGTTAACCAGTCAATGATGGCAGGTGCCCCAGATGTTCTTCCACAGATCTCTCTTTCCCACAGAAGGCAGCCCACAACAGTTCATTGCTCTTGTCTTGTACTTTGGCTTCTTCTTGCAATTGTGACTAAAGTCCAAGTGGTATTTCTTTAGAATGTTGCCTCTGCCACAAACCCCACCCAAAGCCAATATTGGTACTGGCTACATCCAATTTACAGGGTAAGTTAAGGTTTACTACTACCCTTTCAACTTAAACTTGTCTTATTTCCCTTTTTCTGAAAAGCAGCGTGCTGGGGGGAGCTTCTCATTTCTGTGCACAATCTTTTCTGATTGACACATATAATGGTTTTAGTATCTGAGCTAAATGAGGGGTGACAGATTTTCAGTACCCCAACAATATTATAAACTCTATTAGAAAACATTGTACTTTATCAATTACAGCAGATGGTACAGTTTTTATTTTACTTAACTAAATAACATTTAAGAATTTGATAGACAGCCAGGAATTTGTAGCTTGTCCCAATTGTTTGCCCATCTCAGGCTCTTAAGATAAGATATCATCATCTCTGATACTTGTTTCAATTCTGAAAAAAAGATTGCTTGTTAACATAATATCAATAGGGTTACAGCCACAGGTTTTTCCTTGCAGCTGGAATCTTTGCCACCATGCCAAGACAGATGACTAGGCTATGCACACAGCCTTGGGGATGCACTTCAAAATCCACCATTGCCCTTCTCACACGAAGGTGAATGCAGGCTGGATTGATTTGCCTAAGGCGATATTAAAGAAATCCTTAACAAGTTTTAAAACATAGTGATAATGACATAACTGGATATTAATTTCTTGCAACAAACTAGCAATATTTGGAGCTGCTGCAGACAGCAGTGGTGTTGCTTTAATCTACAATAATCTACTGTTACGTCCTCAATGGCCACTCTTTTTCTGCAGCCATAGAGCTGCTTCTTTAGTGGAGGTGGGCCAAATCAGATGAACTTGAGCTAAGGCATCTGCCTCTTGATTTCTAGGTGGAGAGGTTGTTTCTGTGACACATAGAATTTTTAAAAATAATTAAAACCATAATGAACAACACTATACTTTAATATTATGCTGAAATATTTTTAGATTTTCAGGAATTTCATGCATGAGCATTTTACTGGTTAACTTTGATTAACAGAGGGTTAAAGAATTTCTTTTAATTTTAAAACACTTTTAAACACTTTATAAACAACCTATAATATATAATGCTGCCACAATACCTTCTACAACTTGCCATATGCATTCAAGTTTTGTTCTATATACTTACATTCTGATTTTATGAAAACCAGCCATCTTATCTCAGGACAAAACACACTTTACTGAACAAACTTAGCAAATTTCAATCAGCATTCCTACAAACATTTTACTTCTTTCATTATTCATTTACATTTCATATCTTTCACTTCATTCTGTGAAGAAAAATAAACTATTTGTTTCAATTTAGGCAAGAACTATTTTTTATGAAGAGATTTGCATTTATATTCATTAGTCAAAATGTACAATTTTCATCACTTTAAAGATTTAATAAACACAATGCAAATTTACCTTATTAGCATTCATATTTATTAATATAAGCACTTATTTAATTTTTGGCCATTTGAATAGAGCTCTTTTAAGAATTTCCATTTATCAATTTAATATTATAATCTGGATGTATTAAGATATACAGTGAACAAACAGAGAAACGCAAAAAGAGAAACACCAACAGAAACATAAAGTTCATTAACGTGACTCATAATTCTTACTCCTTTGCTATGGCTATTTTTAAGCTTTTCATTATTTCATATCTTTGATTTTACTGCTTTTAAGACTTAAACACTTTTACTAGAAATCAGCAATGGTTAGGGATATTTGAGGATTATAAATGCAAGTTAAGTTTTAATTCAGCAGGTTAGATAGACAGGTATTTAACACATATATTTTGGATCATTGTTTTTTAGGCACTGAGACTTAGGAGTTAGCTAAAAGCTTACTCATAGGAGGTGAGAAATTGTAGGTTTTTCAAGTAAGATTATTAGGGACAGCTGGATATTGAAATTTTTTTATAAAATGAGAAGGATCAGAGGAATAGCATCTGAGATGGTGCTTGATTTGGGGAGAAATCAGAGAGGAAGAAGGGGATGTGAACACACATAATGCTTTCTGCTTGGGCCACTTTCTGTAGAGGGAGGACAGGAGCTGGGGAAGGAAGCTGGAGAGGGAGGAGTTGGGCTCAAGAGCAGTTGATGGGTGGGGAGAAAGGAGCACACCCACAGAGAGGTGTGAGGGAATGCAAGGAGGACCAAGCAAGTTCAGGAGGGTGCTGATGAGGCATATGGTGGCAGAGGAGGGATGTGATCAGAGGGACCAGATTTGGAAGATGGGTTTTCTGTGTGCAGAGTATGGGGAGGGGTGGGGAGAGGAGGCAAGCACCTGTATGAGGTGTGGGAGAAGCCTGGTCTGCCAGATCAAAGTCAAGATTTTCAGAGGTTGTAGGGGTGTGAGAGAGGAGGAGAAGGAAAGTTCCTGAGAGGGATTTTGGTGTAAAACAAGGATCTGATAAGAGGAACAGGATTGACAAAGGAGAGATGATCATGAAGGGAAAAAAGTGCCTGAACATAAGGAATTTCTGACCACTTGCCAGTGCACTGGATGAAATTCTCTAAGTCTCAGAGAATTTGGAAATTGAAAGTG
The DNA here is from genome assembly GCA_029593785.1 of Cabassous unicinctus. Lineage (NCBI taxonomy): Eukaryota > Metazoa > Chordata > Mammalia > Cingulata > Chlamyphoridae > Cabassous > Cabassous unicinctus. Next base: position 25,973 of record JAQZBX010025709.1, on the reverse strand, counting down.
CTGATCTCCAACCACTGACTTTCATTGTCAAATTTGTTTTGTGGCCACAGAGAGGTCAAATAGAAAATGAGCTTTTTAAGTCTGATATCTCCTTCTGGGTTTAGAGTTTGAAGGTTGTGAAGAAGAAAACCCAGAGGCATTTTTTTTGGGGGGGGGGCGTGCAAAAATTGAAGTCCTCATTTTAAGTATCATGGGTGATATTAAGGATCTCTAAAAGGAAAGAACAGGGGAGATTCTACATGAAACAGGCATCCCTGAATCAGTCAGAAATCACCCAAGGAAATAGGAGATTGTGCTCAGGGCCAGACATCTCTGGAGCCAAGGGGTCTCTCACCAACCTAGCACTAGGATTTTTTGGTGGGTTGTCCTGGACAACAGAAAAAGAGAGAGAGATCAGGATCTTCCGGTGGAGAAAACCTTGACTCAACCAACTATGATTTGGTAGTCCAGTGTTGGATGGATTCTCTCAGCAGCAGCAGGGCAGAGATTCCTCACCCATCAGTCAGTCCTGCAACCCCATATCTGTGTCTTATTGGCAACAAATGTTAGAGAAAAATTGCACTCACTGGGATGCAGAGACTGGTAATTGCAGGCAGAAAGTTATTGGGAAGCTTTCCCATTGGAAGGGGCCTGAAGAATAGACTTTAGCCCCCCAGCAGTAATGGCAAGGGTCTGAAGAAAGACTTCAACCTAGCCCCAGAGGGTGGTGGGTATGGCTTTATACAGTACATCAATAGGCAGGGAAACTGAGAACAGCCTGCAGCAAAATGGCTGGGGAGGGAGTGGTCTAGAGGTTTTAGAACAAGGGAAGAATTGGTAGTGCTTGGGCCCAGGGGAGGTGATGGCTCTTATCTGCTCCACTTTGTTGATTCTTGGGAGGGGATGAGCCACCTGTAGGCTATGGCTTGCTCAACTGGTTAGGTGTGTTATGGCTGGAGGCTGCTTTTCCTTAACCTATGACACAGGGGCATTGATTCATGGTCCTATGACCTGTCGATCATTGCAAACCTTGTAAGGGGGAATCTTTAACACATATAAATATAAACATGTCTTTATATTAAAATATAATGATGCTGAAAATTTGTGTCTGAAATGCTATTGAGCACTGACAGGCAGTTTGTTAGTGGTTGGATATGCAGTTGTGAGAAAAAATATATGTCCTTATCTTCCTTACTTTAATATCTAAATATAAAGTTCAGGGTGCTAGCAGAGAGGTGTGTCAAAGGAACTGTGGCCTCATCTGAAGGCTTGGCTTGAGAAGGATATACTTCCAAGCTCTTTCATCTGGTGTTTGGCAGTATTGAGTTTCTCTTAAAGGAACTGTTGGACTGAGGAACTTGGTCCATAGCTATTGGCTGGTGTTCTTCTCCTTTCCTTGCCAACTGCACCCTTCCACATGGATGTTCCCTTCATCAAATCTTACAAATTCAGAAGGCAATAGGGGTTGCTAGCAAGTTGGAATTCACAGTCTTTTGTAACCCAATATAGGAAGTGATTAACTTTTCCTTTTGATGTTTTCAACACATTAGAAGCTATTCACTAGGTCCACCCCTCAATCAAGGGAAAAGGATTTCACTAGGGTGTGAATCACAGGCAGCAGGGATCTTTAGGGGTCCTTTTATAAGTCTGCCTACAATCCTGTCTTTCACAGGCTCTGGTTGACATGGGGTCAGCAAGCAACTAGACTTCCTGCAGACTCCTTGCTGAATCAAATGTCAGTTTTTGGCTGTTGCCTGTCTCATTTTAGTTTCATAGTCTTTTTACTTATCCAAAATGTTTTCCATTCCATAGGAATTTGTTGAGAGGCTGAGTGTCTTGCATTTTGCTAAGGGCAAAATATTGAACAGTAGTCAATATGTAGTCCCAGGTGCTTCAGTCTTTTGAGAGGGAATATGGTTCTCCTACCTGCAGCAAGTCAATTTCTGGAGTGATTGGCAGCTCTTGGAATCTGATGAAAGTCCCATCTGAGGAGGTAAAAAAAATATGTTTTTTTGGCTCCATGCATCTCTTTGTCAAGTTTAAAATTATATTGTTCTGTAATCAGTACTTTGACCTATGATTTATCTTCAGTTTAGTATCACTTTTTTTATTTGTTACTGGGGATTGTACAACCCCTTACTCTGGTGTGTTTTGGGAGATGGAAAGACCAGAGGATGTCTCCTCTGAGAACTTTATTTTGCTGTTTTAGCTTTGCTCATTGCAGGATGGAAAGGATGATAAATGATGAGAACTTCCTCAGCCAAATGTTCGTTTGATCTTGACCCTTATCTCTATTTCCAACCCTAGGTCATCACCATAGTCTGATCCTTAATCTGCAGGCATCCTTATTTACTTATGTCTCCCCCTAGAGGTATTGCCCAGTTTAAAAAATTGCACACAGTGGGATCAACTTTAGACTAGAGAGGAATAAGGGAAAATTAGAAAGTGACAGATTGAGGGACACATGGAAAAATTAACGGAGAAATTTAATAGTTTTGTAGTTGTTTAAGAATTCCAAAAAAAAAAAAAGATATTGGATTATGCTTGTAAACTGATCTGTTCCTGTAGGCATATTATATTTTATTGGATTCAGAGGTTTCACTCTTATTTGATTAAGTTGTGTTTAGGGCTTTGATTGAGCCACTTCAGTGGGACATTGACTCAATGACCCCTTGATGGGTGGGGAGTCACACTGCAGAGAAGGAAGACTGCAGTTTTGAGCTGGAGCCCTGGGAAATAAATACATAGGAGAGAGGGCCAGATGAGGAAAGACAGAAGCCTCCATTAGACAATGGCAGAGGCCCTAGGAATAGAGATGGGTCTTTTGCCTGATAGTTCACAGCTGGCCTTGTGTAGAGAGCAGAGCAGCTTAGCCCAAAATGAAATGAGCCCTGGAAGAGAGATGAGACTTATCCCAGCCTACAGCTGATATTGGAAGAAGCTGAGACCACAGAGGCTTAAGAGGAAGATGTAGGCTGAACCCTTGAAGATGTCAGCAACCATCTTGCTCCAACATGTGGCAACAGACTTTGGTGAGGGATGTAACTTATGCTTTGTGGCCTGGTAACTGTAACCTTCTACCCCAAATAAATACCCTTTATAAAAGCCAACAGATTTCTGGTATTTTGCATCAGCACCCCTTTGGCTGACTAAGATAGGAAATCAAGGTTTCTACACAGGTCCATGACCATTGTGCAGATAGAACTGTCCTCCCTCTTCCAACCCAATCCACCACTTCCCCTTCAGCAGTATGACTGCCTCTACTTTGACTACACATACTGGTGCTGGGTCAACAGCCCCATATAGTGACAAGGGCACAGCATTCCTTCCCCTAGTCCCTGCCATTCCTTTGGCCGAATCATAATCCTTTGCCAAACAATCAAGGAGTTCTTGTTCTCTGCCAGCCTCTATGCATGTACCTTGATCAGAATGATGGGTTTGGGAAGGATACCCCAATACCTAATGTACAGGTCTGGGTCAGTGTCCATGAGATGCTAGTATGAAAGTCTGTGTAGGAGAGGAGGAGAAAGAGCATCTGTTAGGTATTTCATATCCCAGTTGTCTCAATCTGCACCTGGAAGAATCTGCCTTCTCTTCAATCTGTTCATTAGGTTGAGGCACCCCACCTCTCAACTACCCATTAATCCTGCTGATTAAAATTCAAACAAGCCCGGCTACAAACCTTCAGATGCTCCAAATATTTCTCAGGTGAAACATATTTTACTTCAGCCTAAATGCTGTTCAAAGGAACATTTTTAGACTCTTAAATCTCCACAACCAAGGGATGGATTGTAGAAGGCTTTCATGCCTATCAGTATGTCCAGTGTCCCGAAAAAAAAATCTGTATAAGAGCAGTTTGTCTCACCTCTAAACATGACTTCATGAAAGACAAACCCCCTGCACCCTCCAGGGGATACTGTCACAATGTAGTCCCTTCTCCTTCAGAGACCCATCCCCATTCATACTTTACTTATAAGCCATATCTGGCATGAATAGACACCAAGGGTAAGAGGAAGTCCATTTTCCCTTCAGAAGGTGATCTGACATCCAGCCCCTTTCTCTCCTACTGAGGCAGGTTAGTATAGGGTAATGGAGGAGAAGACAAATCACAACAGGACCGGCAGACTGCATGGCCAGCAAACTGCATGGCCAGCAGACAGCATGGCTGCAAAACCTTACTGGAACCTTGAGAGTAAACTTAAGGTCCCAGTTTCTCTTTCTGGGACCTCCCCTTGTCCCTGGATATTTCAAACAGGCCTCACAATTGTTCCCCACCATTAGTGGGGTAACCAATTACAGCTGGGGCCTATCCCCATATTATTAGCAAGGGGATGGAATAATTAACAGTTTAAAAGGTAACCACATGAGGCAGAGTTCACTCTTTCAGCCTAGAGGAGCCTGCACCAAATCTTGGTGTGTATTTCCATCTTTCTCTCCCATTTCTCAGCAAGCTTTGTTCATTCCCCTATTTCCCAAATAAATTCTTTTTACTGGCCTAACTAAACTGGAATGTTCATAAATTCACTTATGCATCATAGCCAAGAACCTAGAGGAATCCAACACTTGCCCATCTTCATTTGGTGAGCCAATGCCTGAAGAAAAATGAGTGGTGCTCCCTGACCCCCACTGGAGACTGGTGAGTTTTAAGGCTTGTCTGTGCCCTCTTTGGGTTCTGCTGTTTTAAAGGGAGTTAATGGCTAGGGGGTTCCTGGATAAGCTCCCAAAGGACATAAATTCAGTCTGCCCAGACTTCTGGCTCCCTCTATGGAGGTGGCAGGGTCTAGTCTCTGTGCCTAGATCCAAGAAAGTTCTGGGTAGTAGGTGAGACTCCCCTTGAGACCTGACTGGGCATATAGTCTAAGTTGAGCAGGAATCTGCTGGGAGTTTTTACCAAAGCCTAAGTTCACAATGTCTATCACCCACTCTACTGTTTCCTTAGATCTCTAGTAAGCACCATTTAATTAAGAGTACCTTTGATCTTCTGACTACTGCTGTCCTCATTCTGGGTCTGTGAGATGCTTTAGAATGCCTTAGAATGTGAAAATGCATTTGTTAGAGCAAGGCATAAGCTGTACCCTCAGCAGTGCCCTGAGGCCTTGCTCCTTCTCCACCCTGGAGAGGCCCAGGGATTGTCTGGGGTGGGGAGTATGGTACCTGATGGTGTTTGCTAGCAAGTCACAGGTCAATTAGTCTATATATTTTTATGGGCTTTTATGTGGTGTTTATCTGAGGTAGTTTATCCCAGGAGCCCCTGGGAGAGCCTATGGGGTGAGCTCACTTATAGCCAGCTCCTAAAACCACTGCCAAGTAAGCAAAAGCATTTAAAGGTCCCTAGTCAGTCTCTTTCCTAAGACCAGCCCAGTTTGGATGTTTTGGTCTGGGAATCAGACCCAGATGCCCCCATGACATGGGACAATGTGCAGGGCTCCCCAATTTCCAGGACACTGGATTGTTGATCAACCCTGTTCAGTCCGGACAGTGGTAGGACACCCCCAAACTGAAAACTAAATCTTATCCTCCCCTAGATAATAGGTGACTCTTAAACTGGGACAACCTTCCTAGGCTAATATCTTTCTGCTACACCACATGACCACAGTATGGCTGAGAGTGGGCTCTGTAGGGAACACTGAATTCCAGTAAAAGAGAAGTTAAGAGAGAAGACAGATGGATCTGAATTAGAGTACACTTGATCATGTCTCCTTAAAGCAGGGGTTCTTAATAAGGGGGGCCCATGGAGAAAAATATGTTGATAACCCCTGCCTTAAAGGGATGAAGAAATGCACTCTACTTAACAAACCTCTCCCCTGTAGAATAAAGAATCTCCTCATGTGCCATCAATTACAATTAAAAGGTTCCTGGCTTTCCTAGCTCCCTATTTTCTTGTAATACTCCAATCCTTCCAGCAAAAAAAGGCTTGCAGGGAAGTTACTAACAGTACAGCCCCAAGAGCATCCCCAGTTCATGTCTTGTCAATTGCAGAGCTTCTCTAGACCCCTTAGCTCTGTACCTAGCAGCTGCCCAGGGATTTTCCTGGGGGACTGAAACTGGAGGGTCCTGTATGAAGTTTCTGACTTGGATAGACACTGTGAGCTGTGTATCCAGGTGATTTTAAAGTCAAATCTTTCCCTAAGCTAAGTGATAAAAGTCTCTCTTCTGTGCTAACCTGTGCTTGCTTTATCTTTGTTAGTCTGCTTGTGCCTAGGGACTCATAAATCAGATTTGGAGTTCACCTGTTACAAATTGGGTACTGGTTAAAGGTAACCAAAAAAAAAAAAAGTCTTTAAATGTCAATACTATCTCACATTTAAATTTAATGCATAAAATAAATCACAAGTAGAATTAAACTATGGAGAAAGCAGAAAAACTTAGCAAAGTTGTTACTAATAAAATTGTTTTAGTTACTTAATGAATGGAAGTGCTCAAAATTTTTTTAAGTGGAAATATATTAGAAACTGTAATTAAAAGTTAAGATCATTATATAGATGCCTTTATATTATAAAACAATAGAAGGATAGTAACTGAAATTATTGTAACTGAGTGGTATAACTAGCTTCACCTACCCCTTAGACTTCAGCTATTATGATAGTAAGTATAAACTGAGATTGCCTTTGTTTAAGGTTATTTTGAGTCTAGTCTCACCCCTTGCCTTTGCTTATGGTTATTTCATAACAGTTTGTGCCCCCTATGGCTCAGGGGAAAGCAAACTTGAGACACCCCAATCTCTTGTCCTTGCATTGGTATTAGTGACCCTGCTTTCTCTTATGGTTCCAAGAGTAGACTAAATTGTTGCCTGGTGGAATTCTCGACCCTTGGGGTTGAATGTCCACTCTTCCAGTCCAGCAGCCACTGGAGTCCTGTTATCTCCTAGCACTGGAGAGGCAGGTCTCCCACCCCTAGTGTTAAAATTCCTAAAAGCAGCAATTCATGAAAGAAACCAGTATCTCTGAGGCTTCAACAACCTCATTCAGTAAATACAGGAATTACTCTTGCTCATCCAAGGTCTGCCAAAGTCAAAGTCAAAGCTTTCAAGTAATGGAAAATGTTCTAAACTGTATTTTAAAGCATTGGAGACATTTTGGTTATGAGCCAATAATTAAAGAATGAAATTCTTATGCAGTACTTCTTGGTCACAGTGCAAATTAGATTAATTAGAAATAGTCTTCGAAGAAATCTTTTAAATGTTATTTTACAGTTAAACTTTTTTGTAAAAGATTGAAAGTTTTAAGTAGCTTTAAAATGTGTTTCTGTGTCAAACTCTATTCATGTCTGCCTATTTGTTCAGTATATATATCTTCATACATCAGGATGGTAATATCAAATTAACAAATACAAATTCTTAAAAGATCTCTATTCAAAGTGCAACATTAAATAAGTGGTCATAAATGTGAATAAGTATTCCTGGATCCCAAATTAGGCTGAGCAGGATGGAAGGGTGATATAGAAATCTGAATATAGGAACTATTGGAAAATGGAAAAAGATGTTCTTAAGCTCTTTGACCTACCCAGCCCCCAGGGCCTTCTCTGATGGAGGGGATGAATGTAACAAATTAAAACTTTTCTAAGCTGGGGAATTAAGAATCATAGTTTTTCCTGTAATTCCACAAGTTAAACCTTTTAACAGCCTTAAAATAAAGATGCTTGATAATTCTATTACCAAATTTCAGTAAGTAAAAGAAAAGTCTTTAAAGGCTATGGAAAGATCTTTTCTAAATTATGATTAAAACAAATTAAACAACTGTGATATATTCCAAAATCTAGAGTCAGTATACTTTTAATGTTATTCAGTTTTAAATTTTATTAGAGAAAAGACATTTTAAGCCTCCTATAAAGTAAGGAAAAAGAACATTCTTTGCATAGACTAATGGTTTCAATTTTATTTTGCTTGGGTATTATCTCCTTGGTTTATAGAATACCAAGTAAATAAATTAACATTGTATGTATTAGAATTTAAGGTGATGAAAATTGTAAGCTCATGTTTAAAGAAATTAAGGTAAAGATGGAAATGTAGACCTGCCCTCTTTTAAATTGATACAGTAAGTTTCATTGGCTACTAACTATAATTTAATAAGCTTATTTAAATGTAAGGAAACTAGTCTATGTGGTTATGGTTAATCATAAAGAGTTTGTAAAAGCATCATCTAAACGAAAGCATTTAAAAGGCTATTTCCAAAATGCCATTATTTATTAGAAACCAAAATTGATATTAATAGCAAAAAGTAACTTTATAGCAGGAAAACCTGTCAGAAGTCACCTGTATTTCCATGTTAAAACAGTTGTAAGGAAGGGTAATCTTAACTCTTTGGGAATCTTCAGTTTTTATAAAATAATTGAAAGAGTAGTTTATCCTATACTACTAAAGTAAAATACCTGTGTCATTAACATCATCATAGTAAAGGTGTAGAAAGAAAAAACAAAGTACTAAAATAGTTAAGTTCATTTGACCTGTCACACACTGCATTGGAAGTATTTAGGAAATGCATAAAAATCAAAAGAGATAGACTTAAGTATTGTCAAACTCTTTTGTACATTCAAACTAGGCCTTCAATACACTGCATTTTGCCTCTCCATTTGAGTATTGGTCAAGTCGGTCACTGACCTCTAAAGCAATAAATGTATCTACTACATATTTGGTTGTGCTCCCGAAGTGGATGGAGACTACATGAAGTTTCAAACTCCTGCAGCAGCCAGCAATGGCTCAATATAGCCAGATGAACAATGGTATTGCCACCAGACTGGCTCTTTTTCATAGTGCTGAAAGTCACTATCCACAAGGCCAGTGGAATATTGGAGCCTAACATCCTAGCCTCTCTCTAGGGTCAATGGTGCTGTAGCATGCTGGCTGTGTGAAGGACAAACTAAGTGGAGCAATGATTACCAGGGTGATGTAAGTAGAACTTTAACACAATTGGGGAGATGATGTTGGCTTATGTGGGCACTCCCCAGCTCTCTCACAAAAAACATCTGAGAAGGGGCAGAATCCTACCCAAGTGAGCTGTTTTGGGAACCCACAGAGCAGGAAGCTTCAGGGGATTGATCTGGAGGGAACTAGACAAAGAGATAAAGAGGCCAAGGGAAAACCGAGTTTCTTGTCCCTGTGGCTGGAAATGGTGGGCAACAAAGCTCCTCCATGAGGGCAAAAAGCCTTTGTGAAACCCCTGACTCCCACCAGCCACTGAAAGGAGGGAGCATTCTCTGGGAGGAAGAGGGTTCTGGTGAAAGATGGAAAGGGGCTTCCTTTCTGTGGGTTTGGTTACCTGGGTCCCCTTTGAACTTTGGGAAACATACCAGCCAGCATTGAGGTGGCTAAAGGAAGAGAGGAGAAGGGAATCTGCTCAGGCAGCCTGACAGACCCAGCCACCCTGGGAGAGAGGAACTTGAGTGGGGAGAGGATGGAGACAGGCAATTGACTAGTCCTGGCCCACTGAAAACTATCAAACCTCCAACTCCCCTAAGGAAGGTGGGGTGACAGAGAGCCTCAGTAACCTTTCAAGGGCCTATTTCCGGTCCCCTGGGAGGAGGAGGGGTCTGGAAGAGGGTCAAGAATGGTTCTTTATGGTAGTTCAGATACCAAGGTCCCCTTTGAATCTCATAAGGGACCTCGACATGACCAGGAGAGCAGAGAGGGGATCTTCTCACACAGGTGTTCATGCCCAGCTGCCCTGGAGAGAAAGCAATTAAAATAGAAAGGGGTCTGGGTCAGAGAGGTGTTTAATCAGCAGGACTCAGGCCAACTGCAAAGATTCTAACGTGCCCAAGGGAAAGTGGATGGATAGCTTTATGAAAGGCTAACTGACCCAAGGAGAAAGTTTCACTCAGTGGAGGAGTTCCTGACTTGAATATACAAGATCCCAGGTTCAATTCCCAGCACTTCTTAGAGAAGTGATCCACTGGGTTATCAAACATCCAGTGGAAATTTTAGGAAAGGAAATATATAGACATTCTTTTGTATTAGCTTTACTTGGATCTCTTATTTTTCTTTAAAAAGTTTCCTTTTTAAAATATAACTTAGTCTCCATCCTCTCCCCACTCAAGTTCAAAATCTGCAGAGGGAAGGCTGCAGGGTAGCCAGTGAACTCTGACAGCCTCAGAAGCTCCTTAGGAGCCTAAGAGGGTAAGCTGTTTTTCCATGGTTTTTCTTTGTTTGCTTTTTTGTTTGTTCTGTGTTGGTTTTTTTTTTCAATCCTCTTTCTTTCCCCCCTTTTTCTTTTTAAATTAGTTGTTGCTGTCTTGTTTCTTCTTTATTGTGTTTCCTCTTCATTTGTTTCCATTTATTTGTTAAACAATTTTGTCTACTATTTGTTTTCCTTCCTTCAATTTTCTATCTTCTGTTTTCTGTTGTTGTTCTTATATTCCACCTCTTTTTGTTTAGTCTTCAATTTTTCTTGTCTTTATTTCTATCTCCTTTTTTCTCTTTTATTTCTTTTTCACTTTTTTTCTATTTGTCTTTTCTATTTCCCTCTCTTCTCATCATTCTGCCCTTTTAATTCATTCTATATATTTTTCCCTATTTGGCTTCTCATCTTACAGTTTGTACTCTACTTTTTTATTCTTATTCCTCTGCACCAATTACATGAGTTAATTATTCCTTTTCCTCGGACTTATATGGTTCATATTCTGTCTTTTACTATTTTTATTACTATTATCCTTTTTCTCCTGTTACCTCTTTACTTTTCTCTGGCCCTAATTTTTTTTCCCAAGGGAATGTAGTCAACATCAAGGAAATATAATAAGAGTAATGAAGTGTCAAAGTGAAAACTTACCACACAAATAAAAACAACAAAAAAAAGAATACCCTAGACTAGAAAAAGAAGCTAATCAACTGAACAAACACATCAACATAAACTGATGCTTAGACACCAAAAAAATTTTACAACCCATACTAAGAAACAAGAAGACATGGCCCAGTCCAATGAACCAACTAAAAAACAGGAGGAGATGCAGAACATAGAACAGCTAATTAGAGATATCCAAAAAAATATCATGAATCAACTTAATGAAGTGAAGGAAGAGATTAAATGATATTAGGAAGACACTGGGAGAACATACTGAAGAAATTTTAAACATACATAAAAAGATAACAGATATGATGGTGATGAATGGCACAATACAAGAAAACAAAAATACAGTGGAAGCACATAACAGAAGATTTGAACATGTAGAGGAAAGAATAAGTGATGTGGAAAACAATACAGCTGAAATCAGATAGTAGAACTGATAGATAAAAAGAAAAAATCCAGCAGGGACACAAGCATTTGGATGACAGCATGAAATGCACAATAATACACATTATAGGCATCCCCGAGTGAGAAGAGAAGGGAAAGGGGACAAAAGGTGTGTTGGAGGAAATAATGGCTGAAAACTTCCAAGCACTATTGAAGGACATGGACCAACATTTCCAGGAAGTTCAGTGCACCACAAACAGTATAAATCCTAACAGGCCTACAACAAGACATATGTCAAATCAGTCAAATTCTCCAATGCCCAAGACAAAGAGAGAATACTGAAAGCAGCAAGAGAAGAGAGAATCGTCACATACAAGGGAAACTCAATAAGATTAAGGAGATTTCTCATGAAATCATTGAGGCAAGAAGGCAGTGGTATGACATAGTCAAGGTGCTAAAAGAAAAACTTACAGCCAAGAATTCTCTATCCAGAAAAACAGGCATTCAAAAACAAGGGAGAGTTCAAAATATTCAAAGATAAACAGAAATTAAGAGAGTATTTAAATAAGAAACCTGCATTTCAAGAAATAATAAAGGGAGTTCTGCAGGATGGAGGGAAAATACAGGAGACAGGTGGAGGAGAGTGTAAGAACAACTAAAAAAAAATAATAAGAGACATAGAAACAACATATGCATAACAAACAAAAGAAAATATGGCTAATGTTGTAATTTCTTGACAGGAATAACACTGAATATTATTGGATTAAACTCACAAGTCAAGAGACACAGGTTGGCAGAATGGATAAGGAAATATGACCCATGTACATGCTGTCTACAAGAAACCCACTTTAGAACAAGGGATGTAAGGAGGCTGAAAGCGAATGTTTGGAAAACAATTCTACAGGCAAATAATAACCAAAAAAACATGGGAATAGCTATATTAACATCAGATAAAATAGACTTTAAATGCAATACTACTGTAAGAGACAAAATTGACACTATATATTAATAAAAGGGGTAATCTATCAAGAAGAAAGAACAATCTTAAACATTTATGCACCTTACCAGGGACCTCAAAATACATGAGGTAAACATTAGAAAAACTGAGTGAAGAAATAGATTCTTGTACAATTGTAGTGAGGGATTTTAACCATTATCACCATTAGGTGGAACATCTCAAGAGAGAATTAATAAAGAAACAAAGACTTTGAATAACACATGAGAGGAATTGGACTTATTAGACATTTACAGAACATTATACCCAAATACAGCAGGATATAAATTCTTTTCGAGTGCACATGGATCATTCTCCAGGAAAGACAACTTGCTAGGCCACAGAACAACTCTCAATGAATTCAGAAAGATTGAAATTAGACAAAGTAATTTCTCTGACCACAATGGAATAAAGCTGAAAATCAGTAAGGGACAGAGAACCAGAGTAGGCACAAAGATATGGAAGTTAAACAATACAATATTGGTCAAAAAAATGGGTCAAGAAGTAAATCACAAAAGAAAACAATGACTACCTTGAAATGAATCAAAATGACATCACACCATATCAAAACTTATGGGACGCAGCAAAAGCTGTGCTGAGAGGAAAATTCATAGCCATAATGCCTATATTAAAGAAGAAAGAGCTAAACTCAAATACCTAATTGCACACATGGTTGAATTAGAAAAGAACAGCAAACTAACCCCAAAGCAGGTAGAAAGAAGGAAGTAACAAAGATTAGAGCAGAACTAAATGAAATTAAAAATATGAAAGCACTAGAAAAATTTTTTTTAAAAAGCTGATTCTTTGAGAAGATGAATAAAATTGACAAACTCTTAGCTAGACGAACAAAGAAAAAAGAGAGAAGATGCAAATATATAAAATAAGAAATAAGGAAGGGGCTATCACCACTGACCCCACAGAAATAAAGAGTTTCCTAAGAGGATACTTTGAAAAATTATATGCCAAGAACTTCGATAATTTAGAAGAAATGGACAAATTCCTAGCAACACACAAGCAGCATACATTGATGAAAGAAGAAATTGATGAAGTCAGCCAACCAATCACAAGTAATGAGAAAGAATTAGTAATCAAAAACTTCCCAACTAAGAAGAGCCCAGGACCAGTTAGCTTACGGGTGAATTCTACAAAACATTCTGGAAAAAACTAACACCAGTCCTGTTTAAACTCTTCCACAAAATAGAAGTGGAGGGAACATTGCCGAAATCATTCTATGTTGCCAATATCATCCCAAAACCAAAGCCAAACAAAGATGCCACAAGAAATTAAAACAATAGACCAATCTCTCTAATGAAACCAGATGCTAATATCCTCAACAAAATACTTTCTAATCATATTCATTAACTCATCAAATGAATTATACACCATTACCTAGTGGGTTTCATTTCTGGTATGCAAGGATGGTTGAACATAAGAAAACCAATCAATGTAATACACCACATAAACAGATCAAAAGAAAAAAAACACACAATCATCTCTATAGATGCAGAAACAACATTCAACAAAATACAGCACCCTTTCCTCATAAAAACACTTCAAAAGACAGGAATAGAAAGAAACTTCCTCAATATGATAAAGGGTATATGTGAAAAACCCAAAGGTAACATATTCAATGGTGAAATCCTAAAAGCTTTCCCTCTAAGATAGGGAACAAGAAAAGGATGTCCATTTTCACTGCTCCTATTTAACATTGTGTTAGAAATACTTGCTCAAGCACTTATAGGAGAAAAAGAAATAAAAAAGGAATTCAAATTGGAAAGGAAGAAGTGAAAATTTCACTATTTACAGATATGATCCTATACATAAAAGGCCCTGAGAAATCTACAACAAAGTTTCTAGAGCTTAAAACAAGTTCAGTGAAGTTGCAGGTTATAACATCAATGTGCAAAAATCAGTAGCATTTTCTATATACCATTAATGAGCAATATGAGGAGGAAATCAAGAAAAAAATCCCATTTACCATAGCAACTAAAAGAATCAAATATCTCGGAATAAATTTATCTACAAATTTTAATGATATATGCAGAAAACTACAAAACACTGTTAAAGGAAATCAAAGAAGACTTAAATAAATGGAAGAATAGTCCCAGTTCATGGATAGAAAGACTAAATATCATTTAGATGCCTATCCTATGCAAACTGATCAGCAGATTTAACACAAACCCAATAAAAATCACCAGAACATTTTTGCTAGAGTGGAAAAACTATGAAATTTATTTGGAAGGGCAAGAGGCCATGAATAGCAAAAGACATATTGAAAAGGAAAAATGAAATTGAAGAAATCACACTACCTTATATTAAAATGTATTACAAAGCTACAGTGGTCAAAATTGCATGGTATTGGCACAAGGATAGACATCCTGACCAATGGAACTGATTTGCGAGTTCTAATATAGATCCTCACATATACAGTCAACTGATATTTGCAAGGCCACCAAGCCCATCCAACTGGGAAAGAATGGCCTCTTCAACAAATGGTGCTTCAAAAACTGGATATCAATATCCAAAAAAAATGAGAAAGGAACACCATCTAACACCGTATACAAAAATTAACTCAAGATGGATCAAATATCTAAATATAAGTGTCAAGACCATAAAGACCTTGAAAGATAATGTAGGGAAGCATCTACAGAATCTTGTAATAGGAAATGTTTTCATAAACTTCACACCCAAAGCATGAGCAGCAAAAGAAAAAATAGGTAAATGGGACCTCCTCAAAATTAAAAATTTTGCATCTCAAAGGAGTTTGTCAAGAAAGTGAAAAGGCAGCCAACTCAATGGGAGAAAATATTTGGTAACCATATATTTGATAGGGGCCTAATATCCTGCATATATAAAGAAATCCTACACCTTGAAAATAAAAGGACAAACAACCCATTTTAAAAATGGGCAAGTGATTTGAATACATACTTCTCCAAAGAAGAAATACAAATGGCTAAAAATCACATGAAAAGATGCTCAACATCACTAGCTAACAGGGAAATGCAAATCAAAACTACAATGAGATACCATCTTAGACCCATTAGACTGGTGGCTATTAAAAAACAGAGGACTACAAACATTGGAGAGGATGTGGAGGATTGGGAACCCTCATCCACTGCTGGTGGAAATGTAGAATGTTGCAACCATTGTGGAAGACAGTATGGCAGTCCTCAGAAAACTAACTATAGAAATGCCATATGATCCAGCAATTCCACTGCTAGGTATATACCCAGAAGAATTGAAAACAAGGACAGAAACAGATATATGCACACCAATGTTCATTGTGCAATTATTCACTATTGCTAAAAGTTGAAATCAACAAAAATGTCCTTCAACAGATGAATGGGTAAACAAATTGTGGTATATTCATACAATGGAATATTACTCAGCTCTAAGAAGGAATACAGTATTAATACATAGGATAATATGGATGAATCTTGAGGACCTTATGTTGAGTGAAGTAGGCCAGGCACTGAAGGACAAATATTACATGACCTCACTGATACGAATTAAGCAAATTGACCAGACGCACAGAGCAAGAGTCTGGAAGTTGGGTTTACAGGAAGTAGAAAGGGAGAAGAAGGTTGTGAGCCAATGTCAATATGGGCAAAGTCTATGATAAGGTGGAAGTGTGTAGTTATTCAATGGAGGGGCATGACAGTGGTGAAGTGATACTATTGGGTTAGGCAGTGCAGGTTTGTCAAGGGGTAGGGTGAGAAAGGGGGGTTGGACTGTCCATGGAACTGGGGGAGGGTTGGGTGAGGTAGCAGGTGAACACTGGGGATTGCTAGGTTCATGGTTGAAACTTCTATGTTGAAAATGTTTTTTGGCAATAGGACAAAGCAAGGTTATTGGTTTAGGGCATTGGATGTGGGAGGCATTCAGGATAGGGTGCACCTGGGGTAGGCTTCTAGGGAGTGTGTGAATATTCATCTTGACATAGTGTGTTATGTCAGTGAGTGGAGGCCCACATAATGAGTGGGAAGGTGTTGGATTCCCATCCTGGGGAGACCCATTATGTTCTCAAATAGGTGGCTGGGTGTCTCTCGAGAGCATGGACTGTGCCCAATAGGGGAGGACAGACCAGTGTGTCAAGCCCTCATTATTATTGCAAGTAACTATGAATCTGGTCCTGAAAAGAGTGAAAATTGGTGGTTGCCATGGGTCCTGAGTGGAGGGGAGGGATGAATAGAATAGATGGGATAGATGGCATTTTGAGGGCAATGGAAGGGTTCTACATGATCTTGCAATGATGGATACAGACCATGTTAAGTTTCAACAAAACTTATAAAAATGTATGATCCAAAATGTAAACCATAATGTAAACCATTGACCATGGTTTGTAGTTATGTTTAAATATTTGTACCTCAGTTGTAACAAATGTACTACTAATGGAATGTTATTAATAGGGGAAAGGGAAAAAGGGGGAGGATTTTGGGTATATGGGAGTCCCCTGTATTCTGTATGTGACTTAACAGTGACTTAAAACTTCTTTGAAAACAAAATGAAAAAAAGTAAGACATTGGGCAAATAAATGGAAGAAAATATCACTCTTCATACAGAACAACAAATCTTTTAGTGATGAAAGGCAAAAATGTCAAAAAAAATTTTGGGGGGTATTTTCATTAATTTTTATTATCTCAAATTTTTATTTGTTTTTACTTTTAATTTTTAGTATTTTACTTCTTATTTTTAAAACTATTGTTATATTAATTGTATTTGTCTGTTTTATTGGCTTAATTTTTGAAGAAGTTTTGGATCACAGAGGGTTACAACTGTGGGAGGGGAGGATCATTTGTGTGGGATGTCAGTTATGGGGGATATATGGGAGGAGGTTCACCTGGGTATACATATAAGGCATGTAAATGTGTTTAAATATTCATGGGGCATTGTCACAGTGAGTGGAGATTTACACAATAACTGAAAGAATATTGAATTCCCATCCTTTGGAGTTATGCCACATTCTCTAATGGAACAGCAAGACTCCCCCAAGTATAGAGGTACTGGCTAGTGAAGGAGGATCATCCATTGACAGTCCCTTGATATTGATGACTGTGCTTATGAACCTTTACTTTTGAAATTGAAACTTAGCCTAGTATTATAAGGTGCCTAAGTGTTACCTGAGTAATCCCTTGATACCAAGCATCAACTAGCAATGCCACTGGAAAAAGATGTTGATCAAAAGGGGGAAAAGTAGAGAGAAATAAGTCTATATGGCTAAGAAAGTTCTCAGTGAGTCAAGAGGATTCCAGAGGTTACACTTATGTACATCTCAGCAGGATCTTATTGATTGCCAATTAGACACTACCACAAATAGTGGGGCTCTGGAGACACCCAGGCAGTATGGCCAGAGCAGAAAGCTCATGAGTTTGGTGCCTGCCAGTGGGCCTTACTTTGCGGTTTGTGCTGCTCAGTGTGACAGAATTGGACTCAGTTGTGGTTTCCCTACACATGGCTCTTTGGCCCCTTCTATTTGAACCTGCTGGAGTTGGTAGTTGTACATACAAGAGGCTTGCATCTTTGGGATTTCCTTATGCCAGCTAGGCCCTGAGCCTCAGCAGAGTTGCAACAACTACTCTTCAGTTCACTGGACTAACCCAGGACAACTAAAAAAGAGGTGGTGATGGACAACAATGATACCAAGAAACCAAGAGAGTCTACAGTTTTAAGCAAGAGAGTCCCAGCCATTAGCTGTATGGGTCTGAAACCCCCTCTCCATTAGAGGTGAAGTGGGCATCACCATCCCAGAATCCTAGGACTGGGAAGTAAATTATGGACTACAGTGGACTTACTGGTATTCTACTATAGACTTATTGTGATTCTTGCAATGGAAGTAATTGTATCATTGATGTGGAGGCAGTGGCTGCTGGAGGTTCTGAGGACAGGGTGAGGGAAAACAGGTGTGATATAGGGCATTTTGGGGACTTGGGAATTGACCTGAATGACATGGCAATGACAGATACAGTTCATTATATATCTTGCCATAACCTACAGAATTCTGTGGGAGAAACAATAAACTACAGTGTAAACTATAATCCATGCCCAGTGGCAATGCTCCAATATATGTCCATCAATTGCAATGAATGTACCACACTAATGAATGATGTTGTTAAGGTGGGTAAATTTGTGCAGTGTGGGGAGCGGGGTATAAGGGAATACCTTATATTTTTTATGTAACATTTATGTATTCTAAATATCTTTTTATAAATTTAAAAAAAATAAACACAATTGGCATTATGGCCTACTCCCATAAAGAGATAACATGTATGGTATTCCAAACCTGGAGCTTAGAGCTATTAATTGCAGCTCAAAGAGAATCTTATGCATTGGGTAGTGCATTGACTAGTATTAAGTACTGTATCTATATCTCTCCTATTCTAGATATATGCCTGATGATTACAGTGACATTTTTTCTATTCTAGACCATATGCAGAGGGATATTGAACATGTTAAAAGTCCTGATGAATTTCATTTTCTAAGTAGTTAATAAACATGCCTATAAGATAAAGGAATAGCCACTTTTCCTGAGTGCAGTGGGGCCAACAGCCCTTTTAATTTAAAAAGCCACCAATTAACTGAGGGTGATCTCTCACAGTCTTCACCCCACACCAGGTAAAAGACATGCTTAACCCACATCTCCCTCCTAGGCCTTATTCCAAAACCTTTCTTATTCATACCCTGGGGAGGACTGGAAGACCCACATGCCATCCTTCCAGGGCTAAGCATTTTCCTGCCAGAAAGGAACTGGCAAATGAGGTGGCTAGGACCCACTTCAGTTTAACCCCTTCAAGGTGGTCTATGGATAACCTTTCCTTATTCAGGACCTGAAAACCAGGCTTTGATCAAAACCTGGCAGAACAGACCTCATTCTCAATTAAAGCCAAAATGGAAGGAACCTTATTCTGTGATTTTGATCACTCCTTCAGCTGTTGAAGTTACAGGAATTGCCAGCTGGATGCACTTAACCAAGTGAAGCCTGCAGCCTAAGGAACTACCAGCTCACCAGAAGCACCTGCTGGGGATAAAACTGCCAATTATTGGATTTCCTGATATACCTCTTCAAAAGACAAAGCTGAGTAGCGTCTGTGTAAAAGTCAGCTGTTCCCTCTAACTCTAGCCCAAATACCTATTGCTAGGGGGAAGGCAAGCCAGACACCCCTTAAGAAACCTTGTCTGTTTTCATTTCCTGTAATTTCTCCCTATACAATAACTAAAAGGGAAATGCCTTTTCTTATCCCCCTCTTAGCTGTATTAAAAATAATCACCACCATGGAAAAGTGGCATTGGCAATTTATACCAAACCCTATTATCTCTCCCTAGAGCTAACTAACAACATAGAATAAACTAGCCATGCCTTAGAAGTCCTAAGACAGCAGACTTGCTTGCTGTTGAGGCACCTGGCCTGTCTCACTATCATGGTCCCGTATGTCATAGCTGGCCCCCTATGGGGCCCAGTTACTACCATCTTTTTTATGCTTTTAGTGGGACCATATATCTTCAAAATTCTAAGTTTATTTCTTCCAGAATCAATGCCTTCCAAAACCAGATATTAGTCATGTGGGGATTTCAGCCATTTCTAACCACAGTGTCAAACCCATTTTCCCTCAACTCCAATAGTATAGTCAGAGAGGTTTATACCCTGTCAGGTAGGGACTACTGTCCTAACCAGTAGGAAGTAACTACAAAAGAATGATAATGGCCCCTCAGCACCCCCTTAAGAATAAGGGCATGAACTGTCTAAGGGGGGAGTTGAGGCAGTTACATACAGGATAATGGCGGAGAAGATAAGATACAACATTTCTGGCTGACTACGTAGCTGGTAGACAACATGGCTGCAAACCTTGCTGTGACATTGAGTGTAAACCTGAGGTCCCAGTTTCTCTTTATGGGACCTCCCCTTGGCCCTAGATATTCCAAACAGGCCTCACCATTGGCCCCCACCATTGGTGGGGTAACCAATAACAGCTGGGGACCATCTCTTTATTATTAGTGGGGGGAGGAATAATTAACAGTTTAAAAGGTAACCACACGATGCAGAGCGTGCTGTCTCTGCCTAGAAGAGCCTGCACCAAATCTTGGTTTGTATTTCCATTTTTCTCTCCCATTTCTCAGCAAGCTGTATTCTTTCCCCCATTTCCCACATAAATTCTTTTCCCTGGCCTAACTAAACTGGTGTGTTCATAAATTCATTTACGCATTCATAGCCAAGAACCTAGAGGAATCCAATACTTACCCATCTTCACTACCCTATACTTCAGATTTTGTGGCCCTGGGACCTCAAGAGGAGCTCAGTCTCAGACTGAAGGAAGGGACAGGGACAACCAAGTAAAAACACTAATGGGGACAAGTTCCCTCTTGCAGGTATCATTTCCCAGCCTCTGCTGCTATGTATGAGGAACTGGAATCAGCCATTTTCATGAAGTAACACCATTGCTATCCTTAGGCATTGTTTCTGTATCATAGTTACCAGAGAAGAAGCAGGACCCTTTACTAAGGACCTTGACCCTGCTCACCCTTTCCCTCTATCTGGAAACTCCCCTTACTGGATTATAGTGAGCAAAGATGGAGGCTCAATCCCTATGAACTTAGCACTGGGGTTAAATGGGTCACTGGGAATCCACTCAGAGAAGTAGCAGCACTTCCTTGGGAATTCTGTATTATGGGAGAATGTTGATACCACATCATTTATACAAGCTCTCCTGGATAGTGTGATACAGCCATAGGAAGTGCACACAGAGTCTAACTCCAGTATCTGAACCCTTTACTGGTCCTGGAGTCTGTGTGACTCAGGATGTGCCAGAAAATGAAGATACTAGGGGTTCCTCACTTAGAGGATGTTGTCTGAAGATTAAAATGTGATGATAATTCCATGATACAGACTGTGTGATGCAATTAAAATTAAAGAAGCCACAACACAATAGAACCATCAGCAGCACATGACTTCTGGGGCTCCTAGCACCAGCTACAGATCTTATAGATTAGGAATGCCCTGGAGAATGTGGAAATGAGAATGATCAAGTGATCCCTCCTCTCTGCTTTGGGTGGACACCAGAAGTCTGCATTGGTGCCAAGTGTTTCAGAGATACTGAAGTGGTGCAGAAACTTGAACTTCATGAAAGAGTGTTTCACATGAAAAAGGCCAAAACTTATGATGGACTACCATCTCCATCAGACAAGGCAGAGTGATCACTCCAGTGTTACTCACACCTCCCTCTCTTGACTCTCAGACTATGATCTCTGAGGTGTCCAATGTCATAGATACCATGCCCATCTCAGACATGGATTGCCCTTGTCCATTTATTAACAGAATTTGAAAGGGGCTATTAAGAGGTGTCAAAATAAATCATGTGGATGCCAACATATTCCTTTTTCCCTCTAATATATAAAAACACATCTGATTCCTTCTCATCCTGATATTGAGCGTGAATTAATCTTCCAAGATGCTGCCTTATGTTTTTACCTGCCAGATCATGAACACAAGTGTCCAAAGTGGCCCAGGGGAAAAACTTTCCATTTGGCAGCTAGAGCTTGTACTTCAATGACATGATATTTTGGCCCTTTTCCTTCACATAACTTTTAGAACAGGATTCTGATATTCCTCAGGAAAGCTGTTAGAATTTTGAGATGATTTAATTGTATCAATTTAGTAATTGACATGTTAAAAATGTTAAATCATATTATCTATGAATGTGGATCTAAATGAATTTCTAAAATTATTGTTTCTTTTTAGGCTTTGTGGGGAACAATAAATGACATATCTCTACCTCACATTGGAAGCAGTAAACACTGAGAAAAGTTAATAAAAGAAGATGAAGATCAGAGGGGACACCTAGGAAGGTGATATTGGAGTAGGTTGGCACAGCTCAATGCGTTCACAAAATTAGTGAAGGAAGGGCAAAAATCTCTCAGAAGGAACTGCTTTGGGTATCTGCAGACCAGGAAAGTCTGTGTATTTTTCAGGAAGGTGAGGGATTGAGAGATGAAGAACTCAAAGATAACCATAAGTAACCATAAGTTACTAGCCTCCACAGATGGTAATGGCACCCATCCACTCAAGGTGAACAGCCTGGATAAAACCCATGGTTCACTCCATCCAACTGAGAAGGGAACAGACATCTTCCTTGAGGATGTCACAGAGAGTGGAGAGTGGATTCTTCAGTGAGTTTGGCCAGTAGAGCCCACTTTGTATCTCAGCTCTGGCAGCATCTGAATTGTGGTCAAGTGGAGAGTGAAAAAGAAACTTCCATCATAATATTCACCAAAGACCATCATCTGTTGCCAGACCAGGGAAGTGTAAGGAAAAAAAAACCACTATTTGGAGTCTCTCTTCCCAGACCCCTTGGATCAGATCTGCACCCTATTAGTGGGACCCAGGCCTTATTTTGATAACTTAAGCTGAGAAATTTTAAAGCCTTAGAATAAGTTGAAACAAAGATGAAAGAAGAGCTGTGAAACAGAGCTACTAGGCAAGAGAGAGAAATTGACCATCAGAGTAAATTCAGCAACATAATCAGATCCCTAGACATCAGCAAAAAAATTTAAAGGCATCCTAAGAAATAGGAAAGATGGCCCAGCCAAAGGAACAAACCAAAAATTCTGAGACACAATATTTAAGACAACTAATCACTAATAATCAGAAAAATCTAAATCAATTCAAGGAATTGAAAAAAAATATGACTAAAGAAATAAAGGCTATTAAGAAGACATTGGATGAACATAAAGAATAATTTGAAAGCCTGCAAAGAAAAGTAACAGAGCTTATAGGAATGAAAGACACAATGGATGAGATTAAAAATACATTAGACCCTGTGAGTTCTAGCCTCCTCTCTGTGCAGGAGCATGGAGACATGGAGCTGGCAGATCAGAAGGGAAAACCCAACAGCCATCAGAATGAAAGAGCAGTGATCCAGTCTCACTACGTGCAGGGCCTGACATGGGAGTTCCTGATGAGTCCCTCCCAGGCCTGACCTACATGAGGAGATGCCCAGCAGCCTGGACACCAGAATGGGGCCTGTGAGGGTACCCTGCAGGATGAGTTGTGAGAATACACATTCAAGAGATGGAAAAACCTGAAACTTCTCAATGTCCACAGAAGTCAATAACCATGATCTATACAATTAAGTGTTACTTAAAGCAGATGTGTAAGCAAAGGCTCAAATGGGCTACAGAACTTGCACATTGAGCTGGCTTGATGCCTGTCCTGCCAAGTCTCCATGATGCTGGGTCTTGACGGAGGAAAATGATTTGTGGTGAAGCTCTGGGTCTTGCCCTAGTCTTGCTCTATTGAGAATGTGCAGAATTTCCTCTCCAAATGCAAAATTCAAGACAGAGCATCAGGTTTTCATTTCCTCTGCACCAGGTATGGCAGATATAGTGGTGAGGCTTTTGTTGAATTCAAATCAGATTATACCAAATGGCCCTGAAAAAGGACAAAAAAACAAAGGATACAGATGTTCTGAAATAGTCAAGTCTTACAGAACCAAAGTGGATGGGGTGCTGAAGTACAGTGATGCATTTAGTACTAGTCAAGGCAGTTCAAGTTGATACAACTTGTTTTATAGGAAAACACCATTCTTTCAGTCTATCCAAGGAAAAACGAGTGGCTGTTATTACAGAAGTCTGTACTTTATGCAATTACTCAGTTGATATGCCATTGTAGTTGAAATTTGAATTGTGCTGTTAGAAGACTGGTGTTATTTAATTGATGACTTCTCTGATGTGGGAGTCTACTCTGTAGCAGTCTCCTACAAGCATTCTGATGACTCTGGATGTGGAATTGATACCTGTTTGCTATGACTTAGATATTTAAATTTCTTAGTGCTTTATAGACTGTGTATTTTTTGAATCAATAAAGCAATTTCTTATTTAATAAACTTTTCCTAATATTGAAAAAACCCTGGCAAAGCAAGGAATGCCTCTGTAAAATAGTGATGTTACATTTTATGGAATTTAAATCTAAATGATTATCAAAAAAGACAGGTTCAAGTAATTCATTATATGCATTTTCCTTCATCAGGCTTTGATAAAAACAGAACAATCTGGTGCTGGAGCACCATCTTCCTTCTCAGTTACAGTCTCTACAGTCCCAGAAGCAGACACAATAACCATTGTTTATTTGTCAAAGCTGTCTTATGTTTCTCAGCAATAGCTGCACAAACAGCAACAACCTCATCACTTTCAAAGTCATAGTCAGGAATTGACTTTGGTGAGAAATCGTAACTTCTGCTGACTATTCACTCTTTTTAATCCTCTGTGCCATTTTCTGCTGCTCCTGGAGTGTTCTTGCCCAAGAAAGATCTTCTTTCCATATTTCAGCATTCATGGATAGATGTGAAGGGCTACTTGAAAACTTCAAATTGCTTCTTCAATTTTGTCCTTTGGCTTTCTGTTGTTATATGGTTTTATTGTCTACCTTCTTATCCTTTAGTTTACCCTTCCTAATAATCTTCATTTATAAACTCTGCTCCAAATCTCTTGCTCTTGTTTTTTCCTTTCAGGTTGCAGTACCCCCTTTAATATCTCTTGCAAATCTGGTCTTTTGGTAACATATTCTATCAGGTTTTTTCTGTGAAGACTTTGAACTCACCTTCATTTTTGTAGGA
This sequence comes from Cabassous unicinctus, assembly GCA_029593785.1. Classification (NCBI taxonomy): domain Eukaryota; kingdom Metazoa; phylum Chordata; class Mammalia; order Cingulata; family Chlamyphoridae; genus Cabassous; species Cabassous unicinctus. The sequence goes on along the minus strand of JAQZBX010025709.1, from coordinate 1,236 downwards.
CAGCTTGGCTGGATACAGAATTCTTTGATGGAAGTTTTTCTCTTTCAGTATGTTAACTACATCATACCACTTTCTTTTCTCCTCCATAGTTTCTGATGAGATGTTGGCCCTTAATCTTATCTATTTTCCCTTGTATATGATGCTTTGCTTTTCTCTTGCTGCTTTCAGAATCCTTTCTTTAGCTCAGGTATTTGTCATTCTGAGTAAGTGTCTTGAGGTAGGTCTATTCGGATTTATTCTGTTTGGGGAGCATTGTTCTTCTGGGTAGTTGATATGTATGTCCTTCATAAGTGTTGGGAAGTTTTGGGTCATTATTTCCTTAAATGTTCTTTCTGCTCCTTTTCCATTCTCTTCTCCTTATGGGGCATCAATAATGTGAGTATTTGTGCATTTTGCATTGCCATTCAATTCCCTGGGATCCCATTAGATTTTTTCCATTCTCTTCTCTTTCTGTTCTCCTGTCATTTCAGTTCAGATATTCTGCCTTTGAAATTGCTATTTATGTCTTCGAGCAATTCTAAGCTGCTCTTATGTGCCTCTAATGTATTTTTAATCAAATCCATCATGTCTTTCATCCCCATAAGGTGTGTTACTTTTCTTTGCGGGCTTTCAAATTGTTCTTTATGCTCACCCAATGTCTTCTTAATATACTTTATTTTTTTAGTCATATTTTCTTTAAATTCTTTGAAGTGATTTAGTAGAGTTGTGTGATTATCACTGAATAATTGTATTAAATCCTGTATCTCTTCAGGATATATCATTTGTTCTTTTGGCTGGGCCATCTCTTCCAGTTTCCTAGTATGGCTTGTCAAATTTTGCTGATGTCGAGGCATCTGAATATGTTTGTGTATTTACTCTGATGGCAAATTTCTTTCTCTTTCCTACTTTTTTCCCCCCACACAGCTCTTCTTTGATATTTGTTTCAACTTATTCTCAGTCTTAAAAATTGCCCAGCTTAAGATTTCAAAATTGGGCCATGGACTACCTAGTGGAGCACAGATTTTCTCCTAGGGGTTGGAGATGGAAAGCATGAATAGTTTTTGTCCATTCAGTTTCCAGACCGGCTAGCAGATAGCGCTAGTCAGCACACCTTTCTATGGAGGTGTTTCAAGTTTGGCTTTCCTGTGTTCCTGTGTTGAAACTCCAGATTGGAGGAGATTCAGATGGGGCTCTGCTGACCAAATTCACTGAAGGAAAGCACCCCGACCGACCTTCCCTTTCCTTTGGAACAACTGA
>JAQZBX010025708.1:0-29363 GCA_029593785.1 Cabassous unicinctus | reverse complement strand
TGGTCGATAAATCTTGGTTAATTTCCTTTTTCTCTGGACTGTGCTTTTCTGATCGTCCCTTCCTTTTTACCCTCACTTCTCTTCCTTCCTTCCCCTGTAAATAATTATTAAGCACTTACTACCTGCCAGGCCCTGAAGACAATTTCTTGAGGACCTCTTTACTTGTTGAGGACCTCCTGAAGCTCATAGATAAGTCTCTCGTAAGTAGACTCGGGTTTAATTGTATTTTACTGTTTTTCACCTAAGCTGAGAGTGTCTGTCTGTCTCTTTTCCTCCACCCTTCCTTCAATCATTCTTCTGTTGGCGTTTAGGGTTTTCGGTTGACTGTTATTCAAATAATGTGTGAATACATTGTTGTACAAAATTAACACATAGCGAAAAACGTAAGTAATCAGTGAGGGACCCCTGTTCTCTCCCACTCCCATTTCTCTCAAGAAAATTTCTACTATTGTTGTTTTCATATATGCAAATACACTCATATCATGCCTTTTGCTAACAAATATTTTGTATATAAAAAGTATTTCTAACAAATCCTTGGAGCTCTTTTGCTGCCTGTACACATATGTCTTTCTCATTTTTTAAAGAGCTACATAGCATTCCATCATGTGGTGAACCACAGTTTACATTCTCTACTATTGATGGATAATCCAGTTGTTTAAAGTTTTTTCACCAGATAATGTGCCAATAGTGTTTCAGTAAACATTCTTGTGCATAACATGCAAATGGTCCTTTAGGATAGAACTTTAAGAGGTAGAATTGCTAGGACAATCAAGAGTAGACACAATTTTGATAGACACTTCAAAATTGTCTACCCAAAGACCCCATCAATTTGCATTTCTACCGGTATGGAAGTGCCCATTTCCTAGCATTCTCACCAGTGACTGATAGCAATCTTTTAAACATTTTCTCTCTAATGGGTTAAAAGTGAAATAATATGATTTTAATTTACATTTCCCAACCACTTGTGAGAATGAATTTTTTTTTTTCACATTTTTATTTCTCTTTGTATTTTTCCCTTGAATTCCCTGTTCACAGCAGTGTTGTGGTTTTCTCTTTCGCAGTGTGTCTTTCTATTTTAGTGGGAGGCTATTTTATTTTCTATTTTAGGAAAGGCTGCTTCAGCAACTGCTATCCAGATACTGCTTTAAATGATGGGACTACAAAATTGGATTTTGAAAGTGATAGGGGCAAAGTTGAGTAATGCTACTATGTAATGTCCATTCTGCCACTTTCCTTGAGCAAAGTTTAAACCTCTCTCAGCCTCAGAATCCTCATTAATGAAATGGGGATAATAAGAGTACGTACTGTTTGTTACGAAGGTTAAGTGTTTTTGTGAGGGTTAATGAACGTAAAGTGCTTAGAATGATGGCTGGTGCATGAACTTGGCTATCATCATTATTGTTATTACAGTTGTTATTTTATTGCCATTCTTATTATCAACATTTTATTAAAATCAGGAAGTATCTTCGATTGGGAAACGTCCCATTGAATGGACCAACTCGCAGTGCCAAATCTACTTCTAGGTCCCTGTTTTACCCAGTACAGCTTCTGGATTCAATGTCTTCCCCTCAAGTTGGCTGTTTCATTACTCAATTTTTTGAATTTACAACTCTTTCATAGTCTTAAAAATGTAGCCAAAAAAGAAACAAACTGAAAACTCCAGTAACTGGAGTGTATTCACTGGGGTGAAAGAAAACTTTTGTTCTGGACCTTGAAGTGACTCCTACACAGCTTGTCATGAAACTGATCATGTCAGGAAAGCTGGCTTTCAAAGGCACCTTACTATACAAACTTCTTCTTCAAAGAAAGAAAGGAATAAAGGGAAGCAAATCTACTCATTTAGCCTGCTCTCAGCAAAGGCTTGGAGGGCTTACTGAGACACAGATGTGTGATTGTTGTCATTAAATGGATTTTTTCTGAATGGAATTTAAATGCATACCTGGAAATAAAGACTTTAAAAATACAAATTGCTTCTTTAAAGAAAATCGTCTCCCACAGAAGTTGGGGTCCCTTTCACTCCTGAAAGCACTCACTGCATCCCATCATCTGCTTGAATGTAAATATCTTGGTTTGCTTCCATGTAGGGACCATCAAAGACATGATATTTGGGGTACCAGAAGGCACACTGTGCTACCTATCTCTCTCTGACTTGCAGAGTTGAATACTTTTTCCTTTAGATGTTAAGTTTTGCCATCTATTCTGTCTTCCTTCTAACTCCTACCTGGAGGAGGAGCCATTAAATTATTATCAGTCACTAACACCCTAATTAGCATTTACTATATCCCTTTTCCTTCTAACTTCTAAGATTCTAAGATAGCTAAAATTAAGGCATGGAAGAAATAGGAAGTTGGAGATGAAGAGGGATACGGGGATTAGTTTGAAATATTGCCTTGCTTGAAGAGGACAGGCCTGGATGGAATGTCAGAAGAGATGACATGAAGGTATTGGGTGTCCAAGGTGGGAAGGATGAAAGCAGGACAGTACAATCGATAAACATGGGAAGGCATCTGTGGGGAAGATAAGAGGGCAAGTGACTTCATTCCTGCTTGGATCAGCTCTCCCTCCACTCACCCCAGTCTGCCTCACCCATTTCTATCCCCGTGAAACCAAGAATGAGTAGTGGGCTAAACCAAACATAAAGAGGTGGTTCCTTCTACTTCCTCCCTGTTCTCCTTCTCCTCCTCTTCTTCCTCTTAAGACTGTTTGGCTTCTTATTCCCTGAATCTTAGTGGAACCCATGGATTAAAAATGAATGATGTCCTCTCCACTCAAATATGGATCAGCACCTTGCTTTTCAGTCTATTCATTTACTTATTCACCCACTCACTCACTCATCCATTTATTTAGTGTGGAGTCAGCCAACAAAACTTTTGGATTCTGGAAAATACCAAAAGTAAAATCATGAATATTTCATAAAACCCATTTCTTCCATTTCTAGGCTGTAGATGATTATTTCAGAGTTTTTGTTAATAGGTTGATTAAAAACTAGGTAAAGTATTGATTACCCTTAACTAGGATGGGGAATGTGAATAGAAACACAGTTCTGAAAAATTTTTGCCGTCGTCAGTTTGCATGCCTGTAGGTCATTCAGGCAAATATCTTACAGACAACTGAAAGAGGTATTTTCTCACCCAAAGTCATTGGCCATGTGTTGAAACAAGATAGTGGGCGATGTCTGCTGGGATTCAGCCTTCCTTCTTCCTCTTAAGGCTCCGTGGTGCCAGCTTCTTCTGATCTCAGCTGTAGGCTGCATAAGGCTTGTCTCTTTCCCGGGGGCTCATTTCTTTCCAGGTTCAGCTGCTCTGTTCTCTTCACAAGGTCAGCTGTAGACTATCAGGCTCATCTCTCTTCCCAGGGCCTCTGCCATGTCTAATGAGCTGTCTCTCTTTCTCTGTGTTCTTCTTCCATGTGAGAGTCTCTTTTATCTGCCCACTAAAGGGGTGGAGACTCAACTCTGCACACCCTACTGATGTGGTCAAATCAAAACCCTAATCTTAACATAATTTAATCAAAGACATCTCAGCTGAGTCTAATACAATCAAAGGGTTATCATGCCCAGAGTAACAGACTAGTTTACAAACATAATCAATATATATTTTTTGAATTCATAAATAATATCAAACTGCCACAGGGACCTCTTAGAGGTTGACCACCTCCCCAACCCCCGCCACCAGAGTCTTGTTTTTGAACAGTTCAGTGCCTGATATTATGATTCAGTTGCTGACTCTCACTACAGATACAGAGATTCAGAATAACTTAGAGGCAGGAAAGGGGCTGTTTGGGGATAACCTTTTCTAAGCCAAGCTTATCGCTAATGCTTGTCCAAAACAACTTAATACCAAAAGGTTTTCCTACCAGGCTCATTTCCTCTGCTGAAATGCCACTAGAATGCATTCTTAAGATTTGGATGACCATGTCCTTATTCATCCTCATTTTCCCCAAGGCTCCATTGCGAAAAAGCTGCTACATGTCCATAATTTATTTGCACCTTTCAATTCCCTTTTTCTTTCAATTCTACTAAATAGAATAACTCATATCTCACATAATAGAGATTAATTCTCTAGGTTGTTGTAAAAAAAAAAAAGTATCCAGAATTGAATGGCATAGACTAAAATGTCATATAAGAAGATCTTTCCTTGGGAGGAATTACTTAAATAAAGTGGCATGAAATTGTTGAAACAAAATATGTAATTTAGTGAGATTTCTATTATTGATCAAAAACTATTGAGATTATATGATATACTTTTCAAATAAAAAGCAGAGCGTTGAAAGATCAGTAAAGCATACCTACTCATGAAAAATCCTAATGGAATGATAATAGTAATTAAAATATAAACTATCATTAAGTATTTTTAAACTTGACTTCAAAGAGATGGAACACTTCGCTTAATTTTTAAAATATCAATCATGTTATTAGATAAGCTCAAATATTTACTTTGACATCAATCCTTTTTTTAACATAAATGTTTTTTATACTTGGAGAAAAAATTCAAGAGACTTCACAAATCCTTGTTCAGTTTCACCCTTACCTGATTGCTAATTTGCAACAAATCTAAGTAATATTTCTTTGTCATTTAAACATTGCCTAATCTGAACTTTATTCTGTTTCGGTATGTTGAAAGCTGTCATCTGCAAGGTAGCTACTTTAAAATGACAGGCACAAACATAGGCAGTAGATGTCACCAATTGTGAGTTAGACAACCTCAAACTCTCCTTATCCAGGAAAAAAATTTAGGAACAGGAACAGAATTGCTCAGAACTGTTAAGCTTGTCTATTGTCTATTGCATGTTTGGAAGTATATGGAATGACTAGAAAAAGTGTAAAAACAAAGAAACATTTATACTTTGCCTGACATTTGGAGATGGACTCAACATTCTAGGACTTGTTTATGGCCCTTGTTTTCCACTCCATGTCACAAGTGAAAAGTTTTGTTTCTGTCCAGACATTTACAAATGTACAGAGAAATATGAGGAACATTTCAGTGAAAAGCCAATATGATTTAATGAGGTATAAGAGAAGATCCCCTACTTTCAAGGAGAGCAAATAGTTCAAAAAATTTAAAATAGCGGTATTGCATCTGGTAGGCAAGCAAAAAATGTGGACTAATTAAAAAGGTTATGGCAAAACAAGGAATTCAAAACTCAATCTCTAAAAAGGTATAACTATTTCTAGTTCACCTAGAAGAAATTGTATTCTGATTTGCTCTAAACTTGGGAGCATTGAGAACTGTCAAATGGGTGTTATGGAATTCAGTCCATATTGAGTACATGATTCTTAAAATTGTTTGTCAAAAGACCAAATGAAAAAAAGATAGAGGATATATTAATTAACTAGCATCCTGTTTGCGTTTTGAATGTCAATTCTAGCCATGTGTTTCACTAAATTCTACTATTTCAATCTTTACACTTCTTAGCAAATCATAACATGTTTGAAATTAAATAATTATCTTGACGTTATAGACTTTTATATATTTTATCATGAACATGGTTCAGGAAAGATTTTCAAATAATCAATTCATAAGTATTAATTAGATAATAAATGCTAACCTTCCCTACAGAATTCAGAAAGGTCACACTAATGATGGATGTTTTAATTAGTCTTCTTTCTTCCTGGTACAGGCTCCTACTTAGGTACTCTCTGCTCTGCTCTAAAATATATTATACAAATGCATTAGGGCCAGAAAATCAACTCAAAAACATACAACAGAAATATATATATATAATTAATTGTATACAAAAATTTGACATTAGAGATTTATTGAAAAGTTAAAACAAAGCCATAAAACCAGTGATTTGATCACATTTTCCAAGCAATTTTAAAAGACAATGGTGGGAGTAGATGTGGCTCAAGTGGTTGAGTGCCTGCCTCCCACATGGGAGGTCCCAGATTTAGTTCCTGGTGCCTCCTAAAGAAGACAAACAAACAACGAACAGACAATGAGCAGACATTGAGCAAAAACAACAAGCAAGACAATGAGCAAAAACAATGAGCAGACAACGAGCAAAAGCAAAACGAGCAGGGAGCAGATGTGGCTCAGGCAGTTGAGCGCTCCCCTCCCACATGGGAGGTCCCAGGTTCAGTTCCCAGTGCCTCCTAAAGAAAAACAAACAAATAAACAATGAGCAGACAGCAAGCAATAAAGAAAATACAATGAGCAGACAACAAGCAAAAACAATGAGCAGACAGCCAGTGCAAACAATGAGCAAAAACAATGAGCAAACAGATGAGGGAACCATCTCAGGAGGGAAAAACACACACACACAAACCCTGTGGTTTAAGTCATAGCACAGGCCATCCAAACTCAGATTAAAAGGAAAAAGGAAAAGACAATGGTGTTTAACTTCATCAAAAGTTGAACTACTACTAAAGCAGCTTTCTAGAATATGACAGTTTGGGAGAAAGGTTATGTTGTAAACTAATCTATTCCTCTGGGTGTGATGCCCTTTGATTGTATTAGATTCAGCTGAGATGTTTTTTATTAAATTACCTGTTAAGATTAGGGGTTTGATTTGACCACGTCAGTAAGGTGTAACTCAGGTTGGGTCCCCATGCCCTTGGTGGGCCGATATAAAACGGACACTTAAGAAGATACACGGGAAGAGAGAGAGCCCTGTCATTTTTGATCCTGGGGCCCCGGAGAGAGATGAGCCATTTGCCTGATAGTTTGCAGCTAATATAGAAAGCCTGGAAAGACATGAGCCCTTTGCTGAGAGAGAGAGGAAGCCCGGAGAGACTAGCCCTATTCCAGCCTACGGCTGAGATTGGGAAGAAGCTGGGCCCATGTAGCCTTAAGAGGAAGAGGGAGCCCAGGAAGGAGAGACCAAGCAGAGATCAGCAGCCATCTGCTTCAACACGTGGCAACTGACTGGTGAGAAAGCAGCCTTGAGTTGAACTCTTTAGGGCCTTGGAACTGTAAGCTTTTACCCCAAATACCCTTTATAAGAGCCAACAGAGTTCTGCTACTTTGCCTCAGCACCCCTTTGACTGACTAATACAGCCCCCTTACCTGAAAGAAAGCAAAGACAATTGGCAAGCACCTCTTGCAAGTCCTGCGAAAGCAACTTTGAAAAGTTTCTGCCAGCAAAAAAAGGTAACTCATAATTAATAGTGAATGACTTGTTATTTCTTCTTTCACGTGTATAAAATATCATTGGTTTTCCTCTTTTTTCAATAGGCTCTGCTATTCTAAAGGACATGAAACTACGTACATGTCACTCTGGGCTTTGCTTTTAGATAAACTTACTTTCAAAACAGGTTTTAAACTGTTCCACTGCAAATTATCATCTCAGATGAAAAACAGGCTTTCTTGTGAAGTCTTAGAAATTGCAAAGTATGTCTAGTTAAAGTAATGTGACAGTTTCTTTTAATATTTTATGTACAACTATTAGGAATTTAAGATTGACTGTAAATTTTTTTCCTAATACTTGAACCAAACCCCTTACTTGTAGTTTATTATAAATACTCTAGGAGTCTTAGATGCCCTTGTTATCCTCTTATTACATATTGTCTTGTTCCTTTTACTTTGGGTAGAAAGCCGCTGTGGGCCAGTTTGCATGTGCCGAGGAGAGAGCACTTACTTAGGAGTCAGCAGCTGAGGGTGACAGGACCCCAGCTGAGCGAGCTTAGATCCTCCATTGGTTTGGGTTCTATCTGTCCCTGAAGGATGGATGGTGAACTAGTAGGGAGTGCCTGCCCTGGGCCAGGCAGTGCGCTCATCTCTACGAAAGCACTGCAAGGTGGGCTTCAGTGCACCCATTTCATCAAAGAAGAGCCTGAAGCTCAGAAGGTTAAGCAACGAGCCCAAGGCCACACGACTAACGAGGCAAATGCTGAGACCCCGAACCATCTGGGTATAAAGGGCACGCGTTTTAGTCCATGAAGTTTTACTTCTCTGAACTACTTACATTTCACTTTGGGGCCTCTGTCCTGACTGCATTCCTCCACTTTTATATTGTTGAGAATTCCTCTGAAAAACTAAAATTGATTTTAACTGACCACATTTTGAACATTTGTTCCTTGGCAAATCTGATTGGGTTTTCACTATTTCCTCACATAACTTCTTAAGACAAAATGACTGCATGTAATCTGTCAATCTCTGTTCTCATCCATTCATCAAATTGTTAATAGAATTTTTATAAAATTGTCTCTTCATACCTCTCAACTCTAAGATTCTCTTCGGAACCGCCTTTTGCATCTTCTTTCCAATTTATTGCTATGTAATTTTTCCATCAAGTGTTTGTCAGGTTTTACTTATAATCTCTTTGTCAATGACTTTCTCTGTAGACGTAGAAGAATTTTTTTAAGTGCAGTTCGTGGGTCTGTGGCTAATTCTTTCTATAAACGATACAGATTTATAGTCTTGGTTTATCATCTAAACCAATGCTAATTCATCTCTTTCAGAATCTAATTCTGTTGCTCTCATATTTTCACCATATATTCTGAGGTCCAGCTGTGTAAGAACATCTTCATGCCCAGAGGTTTCTTTTGTAAGAGAAAGAATTTTTAAATATTGTCGGGCTGAAGGAATCTGAAATGACCCTCAAAAATAGTGCTCTATTTTAGCAAGATATACATTTGTTTCCGCAGAGGTTAAAAATGTTTAAGAAGTATAAATGAAGTACCTTGTAGAATCAAGGACATCATACCAAACTATTTTAATTTTTAAAAATTCAGCCTTCAGCATTGCTACCTTCTTATTACTTCCTCTGACTTGGCCACCTCTGGTGCTAACATCCTGGCAACTACAGCTGGGCTTCATTTTCTGTCTGTATACTTTGTATTCAAGGATTATGGAATTTAGAAATTGACTTTGACATAAATTGATAAAAGCCCCTTTCTTTAGCCCACAGCTTTGCTAACTGGCTATTATAAACCTTCATAAGTCAGTTGTGAAAGTTTAAGTGGGGAATGTGGGGTGCGAGCAGAGTGAGGTGGAATTTGCTCACCTGTGTGAACTCTGGAATTATATTCCATAGGCTGTATGGATTCTAAGCCAGCGCCTTAGCTCCATGGTAACCCCCTCAGTGATATAGTCACCTGTAATTATCACAAATATACTCTTTGATAATTTTATGCATGTAGTTGGTGCTGAATAAAAACTTAAATGCATATTAGTTAAAGGAAGGGATTTGTTTGGTCTTTTTTCTAAAATATCTAATGAAATTTTCTAAAAGTTGTGTTGACACATTTTTCAATAGCTTTTTTTCTTTAATTTCATTTAATTATTTTTAAAAGTATATTACACAAACAATGTATACATATCCTTCTAAGAATTAAAACACTTCCAGATAAGGCAATCTATCCCCAAACCTATCCACTGTTAAAAAGTCCTGAGGAAACACTGTTACCAGCTTGGTAAGTGTCCCCCCTGCCAAGCATTCAGTATGTTGATATAGAGAGAGAAAAGGCATAGTATTGTTTTGTATATGTGTGTTTTATGTAAATAGTATCATACCATGTAGTATAGATTATCTTTCAAGAAAGTTTCTCAAGAATGTCCCAGTTGGCAGCACTGGTTAAAAATAGATTCGTGCCACCATACCTACCCAGGCAAAATTACAAAGGAGGTGCAACTTCTTCTTGATCTCTATTATTCTGTTCATTATCTTCCTCATCCATCTTCATTTTCCAAGCCTTCCTCTCCCCCACCCCCTCACTAAGTGCTTCCTCTCTCCTTTCTCATCCTACCTCTTAGACGCTGAAGAAAAAAATCCCTGTACTTTACCTTGAACTTAAGTCATTGTGTTGCTTAAAATACTTGTACATTAATTCTTGGCATGCAAAATAAAAGGTTTTGTTCCAGGTAAAATTTAGTACCAGTAAGACAATGGGGGATGTGTTAGGGAGCAGGTGGCCTCTTCAGTACCACTGAAGTCCCACCTCTTAGTTCCTGCTCATCCTGGGAGGCCATGAAGTCAGTGAATGTTTAACAAGAAAAGTGCATATGTTTAATGAACCTTCCATTTGATTATAGAACCATTTGTCAGCGTTCCAGTGAACGCTCATCTTCTCAACCAGGAGCAAGGCAGTGAAGTGTTAGGAAGATTGTTCAACATTTCCAGAAAGGTTTTGTGCTCTGAGCACGTATAAAACCACCTCGCTGTGGAGATGATGGCCATAACCCAGCTACAGAGCAGAAGAGATTGCGACGGAAGAAGGGGCCTCCAACCCACGGCCAAGTTGCCACAGCCCTGAGTAAGAACTGCTGTGCTCCCTGCCCCTGGCCGTTGGCTCCTCTGGGATCGCTTTGGATCCTAAGTATTAAAAAACTACTGTTGACCACTAGCTACATATACCTCTATAGTTTTCAAATTTATCAGCCTAGTGCTTCTTTCTACCTTGAAAAATAGGTGCTTAGTTATTGAGAAACAGGCGTGAAGCTAGCCAGCTTGTATAGCTGGTATTCTGTCAGATTTGATAAGGTTAGGATTAAGGTCCCCTTTTTACAGGCGAGGCTACTGAAGCCCAAGGTCACCTATCTCTAAGTGGTTGATTCCTAAATCAAACAGGATGGGGCTTACTCCAATTCTGTCTTTTCCAGTACTCCATGCAGCTTCTTTCCATGTTCCTTTTTGATCAACAGCGCATGGATTGTTCTATAAGTAGTCTTGTATAACATTTTGAACTCTCACTCTAAACAGGGTCATTTCTTGTGTAAGTATAAAAAACTATAGGGTATTCATCATTAGGTATACTGTGCGTCCATTAAAAAGAATGCAAAGCATCTCTGTGTGCTGACATGGAAGTATCTTCAGGGCATGTTAAGTGAATTGAGTAAGTTACAGGACAGTCCTTATGCTGTGAAGCGGTTTATGGAAAATCAAAACAAAACTTACCTAGCTTGCCTGTACTGTACAGGCCTATATGTATGTTTTTGTGTCCATGTGTATAAAAAACTGCATAGAGAGCAGTCAAGCAGTAGAGATGCCTAACTTAACACCTTTTCCTCTGGGGAGGGCTGAGGGAGATGGCAGTCAAGCGGGGCTTGGCTTACCTGTATGGTTTGGTTTTTTAAAAGCAACAATGAATGCATTTGGTTATTAGTTATATATTTTAAAATATGTAAAGTAATCACTCAATAAATATTATGTTTTCAGTTGGAACCATATATAAAATCTTCAAGGTAATTTGCCATTTTGGAAAATCTGCCAGCCCAACCCCATTTAAAGGCTTGCTGTGATAGCAATTTCCCTTTCATTAAAGTCATCTGCCATTAAAGTAATAATGGTGAGAAACCTCTTGGATAATCAAGGTACTGACTAAACTTCTTTCTTCATTCCCAAGTTCTTAGATTCATGCAAGACTTGAGTTCTTTTGCATGATTATATAAAGCATTCCTGTGTGTCTACCCATTCCTACCAGGCCTTTGGGGAGGAATTAGAATTTTGTTTCTCTGGCTATCCAGTTCCCTGACATTTCTTTTTCTATGGTGAACTATTGTGGTTTGGTTGTTGTTGCAAAATCAATTGCTACTATTTCAAATTACTTTTCTGTTTAGAAAAATATTATATTTGTACTGGGTATAATTTGTGCATACCATTTATATGGCATGTAGTGAAAATACTTGGACCCTAGAATGACCTGCTTTGTGTTTTTATTCTTAATCGATATATTCACTCTACACTTATGGTTGGACTCATTGGAACAAAATTTGTTGTTAGAAGATAATATTGGGGGTTTTTTGGTCTTTTATTTCTTACCTCAAATCTAAGCATTTTGCTATGGGAAAACATTGCTATTCTTTGTCTAACAAAATATCTGAAGGTTACAAGGTGTATTTATTCCTAACAAACTTTAAATACCCAGGGAATTGATTTGGAAGTCGACTTATTCTTTTGAATTCTGAGTTAATAGTAACATTTAGCCTCTCCACATGGTGAGGTGCCTCGTTATTGAGTGCTGCTGCCCATACACTTGTTTTATCCACCGAAACCATCCTACAGGTATTGGTGAAATGGTTTAGGGATAGTATTCAAGATGCACTGGTGGCTGATGTTTCAGAAATGCAGGCAAGATCTTCTGTGTCTGTGACTTTCCTGGAGTGAAAGTGTCTTCTGATGGTGTTCTCAGCTCTTGGAGTGTTCAGTGAGTCCAATTTTAGAGAATGGAATTCCACTAGGCCCTGGCACTGTCGTCAAGCCTACCACCACCTGCATGGTTGGTCTCTCGGCATGCTTCCGTCAAGTCTGCCCACCTGAAATATGTCATTTATGTATTTATTTCCCCCAAGAATGCTGTTCTACTGCTTGAGGCATTGTCACAGAGCAGAAATTTCCCCATGTCTAGAAATCTAAGTTAACACTGACATTTTCTTTTTGCTTTTTAGAGCATCAGGGCATCGGGCCTTATCCTGTTGGAAACAATTCTCTTTGGGTCTCTGCTTCTATACTTTCCGGTGAGTGACATAACTGTGTTTAAAGTAGCTATTTATTTTATTGTGCTTAGACAGTATTTTTTATATATTTAGGCTTTACAGACATTTACATGCTGGCTCTTTCCATTTCGGTGATCTAGGCAAATTATTTAGCATTTCTAAACCTTGGTTTCCTCTTGTAAAATGGAGTTAATTATGCCTTCTTCTCAAGTTTGTGTGGAGGGTTAAATGCTTCAGCAAGATAACATATGAAAGCCATGCTTGATATGTATGTTTGATATATACATATAAATATCAATTTCCTTCTTCCTCCCTCCCCCCGCCCCCCCAAATAAGAACCATGAAACATACCAACTAGTTAATTCTGGAAAATTCCTGTTTGAAAGAACCAAATGGCTACGTTGAGAAAAAAACAGAATAAAGTAAATGTATGTGTGGTACTGTAGTGGCTTAGCTCATCATAATAGACTGTCTATCATACCAGTAGCATGTTCTTAACCAGAAATACCAATTTTTCTCAAATCAGTTCAACCAGCTTGCATTCAGCTGTTTTTACGTGCAAGCACTCTGCTAGTTTCGGGGGAAACTCTGAAGAAGATAAAGAGGATCTCTCTTCTCAGAAAGCTCACAATTTAGAGGAGGGGACAAGTAAGTACCGGTAGTGATAATACCAAGATCAATGCCAAGAGAGTAGGGAGGGCAGGAGGCTGTGGAGGCACGTAGGAGAGATGCCAAACCAAGCCTGGGGAAGAAAATTCCCTTGACGGAGATCTCAGATATGAATAAATGTTGTAGAAGGGGAAGAGAGGGCTGCCTGGACGTGGTATTCATTTTGGTCTCCCACCTCCCTCACTAGCTGCTCCACCCCAGTCTCCTGATTCTTAATCTTCTCTCCCACCTCTTAATGCTTGAGGGCCCCAGGGCTCAGTCCTTGTAGTTCTTCCTAATCTACACCTTCTCCCTGGTGATCTCCATCTGGAGCCTCACAGCTTTGAATGTTATTTATATGCCCAAGATTCCCAGATTTGTATCTTCAGCTCAGCAGGGCATTTGAAAGAATAGAAAATGTTAGCTGCTAAATGTTCAGAGCCATTATTAGGAACCCTTTCATTCACTGGGGTCCAGTTTTGAAACTCTGTACCTGGATGAGAATATCACGTACAGAGAAAAAGAGGAGAGAGAAAGACAATCTAAAAGAAGTATAAAGACAGCATTTCTGCTTGATAATTCTAACGTGCCTGGGAGAAGAAACCAGAAAGAGTCTTACCAAACAAATGTTGCCTGACAGAAACATTAGGATACCTTGTATTTTAATTTGCTAAAGGCTCCTAGGAGCAATATGCCAGAAATGGGTGGGCTTTTGCAATGGGATTTGTTAGGTTAAAAGCTTACAGTTCAAGGGAGGGGAGGTGGCTCGGGGGATTGGGTACTTCTCTCGCATGTGGGGGGTCCCGGGTTTGGTTCCTGGTGCCTCCTGGGGGGAGGACGAGCAGACACAGAGAGCGCACAGTGAGTGGACACAGAGAGCAGACAGAGAGCAGGGACAATGGAGGAGGAGGGATTAAATAAATAAAAAATAAATCTTTAATCACAGTTCTGAGGCTGTGAAAGTGTTCAAACCAAGGCTTCATCAGAAATGCTTTCGCACCCAGCTGCAGCTGTGGGCCATCAGGTACATGGCAGGATCTGTTCTCTCCTTTCTCCGCCAAGCCTCATTGCTTCAGGCTGCTCTGTCTGGCTTTTCTCTCTTCTGGGTTCGGTGATTTCAATTTCTGGAGGCTTCTCTCGGTCACTGTGGCTTTTTTTCTGTGTCTGCATCTTTTCATTCCTCTGTTTATAAAGGACTCCAGTAAGAGGATTAGGACCTACCCTTGGTCATGCCCTTCTGAAGTGATCTAATAAAAAGGAAGGTCCCTTTACTGGATCTAATCAAAAGGTCCCATCTACAATAGATTTACATGCACGGGAATGGATTAGCTTTAAGAACAGCATTTTCTGAGATCCACTCACCTTCAAACTGTCACACCTTGTGGTATTGATTTCATGTATAACTAGCCATCTATTTCATCTTTCCTAATATAAGTTATTTTCCTTAATTGTTTGAGGTTTTGTTGTGTTATTATAGCCTAAACCTTATGCTACCAAGGTCATGCTGGGTACCTCAGTTTCAATGAAGTGGGTGTTCATGCTCTGAAGACAGAAAGAGCTAAATTGGAGTATTTTTTAGAGAAGTATTTGCATGCAGTATAAAAGACAGAAGGAGAAAGATTTAAAGACCGTGTTGCTTGAGTCTGGAAAGGAGAGTGGTTTTATTTTAGGGCTGTGAAAGAGTGGGAGTGAGGTCTAGGTTATCAGAAGTAACGTCTTTGGCTGCAGAGGAGTCCGTGCCTGAGCACGTGTGAACACATGTAAAGCATTCTTGATGAGGAGAAGAGTATCCTGCTTATTCAAAGTGAAGTTTAGAACTTTCTGTTGTTTCCTGCAAGGAATACCTTTATTAACTTGAGGAGGTGGTAAAGTAAACTGAATATAGCCAAAAGGTCTAAATGTGACCAAGACCTTTCCTATTTGTTAAATATACTTTCCCTGTCCCCATGGTGGCTTATACCCAAAGTGCCCATGTGAGTTTTCCCTAGGGCTACAGTTTTTAGAAAAAGTGTCCTTGATAAAGTTGAATTGTTTTTAGGACTGGGTAGCCTCATCGAAGGAGGCTTTGGGGATATTCAGTGTTCTACTGAGTTACATAATGAGCCTTTTATTCTTTTTATGCTGCCTACTGTTGTTCAGATTTGCAAGAATTAAGGTTATTTTTGCCTTTTCTAAGCAATCTTAGACTACAGATGATTTCATAACAATGCTTATATTGGAAAGTCCAAATTAGAGATTATCATCATTGTGCAGATGAGGACAAATCAAAATCTGACTAAATTTAGCATTGTTCAAATTGGGTAGCAGAGAGCCAAAGCATTTAAAACTTTTTCTTACAGATTCTCAAAAGAGACCCATGATTTGAGGTCCATACATTTGTGAAATGATTTATATTCATAACCACCTAAAAACTTTCATAAAAGAAAAAGAACCTAAAAAACCACTAAAATGTATGTTTCTTATTACATTACATGAAAAAGACATTTTAGGGATGAGTAAAACATACTTTGGTGATATGATAAAGTCTGGATGTTTGTTTCTGCCTTGATTAAACTCTCAGTTTCAGCTACCAAAGTGGTTTTATTCCTCTAACTTTGGTTATCTACTTGGTTTGGTTCCTTGATTTGCTGATGACACCAGTGTATTTGTAAAGAGAATCTTTTCAGGTTGTCCCCCCAGGTCCTATAAAAAAAGCAGACCCGAAAATCATTAGAACTAGAAAGGACATCATGCACAACATAGTCTTTATTCAACCTCTCTATTTTGCAAATGGAAGAAGAGAAGCTCAGAGAAGTTGTGACTCATCCAGCTTTTCTCAACTAGGTAATGAGAAAGCCAGGAATAGAATCTAGTCTCTTGACTCCTGGTCTAGCCCCATTTTCACTCTGTGATAATATTCTTATAGAGGGCATGGATGTGAGACCCGAGTGGCATTAAGCAGGGGAACTAGGGAGTCCCACATTCTACCTGTTGGCTGGTCATTCCTCCTCAGAACGTTTCCAAGAAAATAAAAGGCACAGAGGATGAAACAGGCAACCCATTTATACTAACTCGAGTTTGGCTCATGGACCCAATGTAAAACTCCAAAGACCTTGGTTGGACCATGGTGAACTATATGAAGACTCTGATATTCAACTATGTTTGACCTACATAAATGGTAATTCGATATGTTTCAACTAAGTAGCCCTTTTATACCATATCAGGTTGGTTTCAGTGGCATAGAACATAAGTCAGTTAAAAGACTGCTTTTTCTATGCTCATCCAAAAGCTTAAAACTAAAACTTAGATTGTTTTTTCACTTCTATGTAGAAAAAGTCCAACTGAGATTACACACATCATCCAGAAGCTTAGGAAAAACAGAAGGAATTGCTACTATGCACAGAGCTTATGGGGAGAGAGATAAAAGAGAGTGTTGAACGTGGGGAGGGAAAGTAAGAGAGAATGAAGCTATAAGAATGTAGCTAAAGCAGCTAAGTTTTGTACTTAGAGTTTCATATTTACTCTGGGCCTTGAAGGCTGTGCAAAAAAGCATTAACATAACAAGCCTGAGACTGCTATCCTTTAAAAGCCCTGCTTGCAATGTTGGCCCTTGGCTGGCAGCTGGGAACTTGGATTTGGAGACGGTTCTCACCTTCCCTAACTGATAAGAATGGCTCATTGTGCCTAAACGGTTAATGGAAACAATATGGTTTATGTTGAACACCTGCCTCCTTCTGGGAGTCTGGAATTTTGGTGTGTGCTAAGGAGAGGGTGCCTATGTGACCAGCCCCCGATAAAATCCCTAAACACTGACCTTTAATACTCTTCTCAGTGTTTCACACATGTTGTCTCAACTCATTGCTGGAGGAATAGCACCTCGTGTGTGCGTCTGCTGGGAGAGGACTCTTGGAAGCACGGGCCTGGTTTACTCCCGACTTTGCCCCGTGAGCCTTTCCGCTTTGCTGATTTGCTATGTGTCCTTTGGCTGTAATAAATCATAGCCCGAAAAACAATTATATTCTGAGTCCTGAATGTCCTCCTAGCAAATCACTGAACCTGGGGGTGGTCTTGGGGACCCTCAACAAAGAGGCCTATTCTGCTCTCTATTAAGTGTTTCACAGATGCAGACTTTGGAACCATCGTCTTCACTCTGGCTTGAAAGACTCTCACTGGGCCACTTACTCTGCTTGTACCTTCTTTCTTTCATTCATGTGCCTCTTGTTCCTTCAGAAAAATATACACCAGACTCCAACTCTTCAGCCCAATTGTGTCTCAGAGCCAAATTAGAACTGCCTGGGATCAATCGATACGGCCTATGAAAGTACTGAGCAGCTACTCTGACTCTGACTCAATAGGAATTCAATTGGAAATTAAGGACTTTAGGACAGAACTTCCTTTTCTAAGGATGTTATAGCTCATAGAGTAAAATAAATGTTCACAGATCATTATTCTGTATGCTAAAATATTTTTTAAAGTGCCTTTCAAGTGTTTGGGAGTTCAGAGGAGAAATATATTACTGTGACCTGAGGAAAACCTTGAGGTTTTTATAGAGAAGGTGGCTGGATTTGCATTCATTCATTCAGGAATGTCAGACCAAGATACTGGGGCTTTGTCCTTTACAATGTTTTCTGAGTGGAGTTGTGATATATAATATTAAAGTTTTAGGAAGGCTATCTGAGAGAGATAGGTAGATGGAAAGCATAAGGTAAATAAGAGAAGCAAAGAAGTTCCCTAGGAAGACTTTGCAATTGGTCAGATCATTCATTCATTCTTTTATTCAATGGGGCCTCCCAGATAATCCAGAATTGTCTCAATCATATGTAAAGACTCTCCTTCCAAATAAGGTCCCAAGAATAGGATGTGGACACATCTTTTGGGGGCCGTAATCTAGCCCTCTCTGATATACTTGGGAAGATAGAGAAGTTAACAGGTCACTACAGTTCTATATGGTTAACTATTGCTTTAACCTTATGCACAGAGAGTGTATACTCCACTGGTGGGAGAAGATCTGCAGGGAGCCTGACATATCATTGACAAGTAGGATGGAAACAAGGGGATCGATTTAAGAAATGTTTGGTTTTTTTAAGTAGGATTGAAAGGACTTGGTAGTCAATGGATCATTTGGAGAAACCTGGCTAGATCTGATATAAAGAATAGAACTGGAATAACACTGTAGGAATAGATGTTAGACAGGGTGGAAAAATTCATGTAATGTTATAACAGAAATGTTTCTCTTTAAAATATAAAACTTATTTTTTTCATAAAATATTAATAAACATAATGCATGATACATTTTCATCACAAAAATTTTAAATCATTCAGAAGTAGAGAGAACAAAGCGTGGAAGGCCCCCTTCACCAACAACCCCCCCACCCCACTGCATTATCCAACCTTGGACATGATCAGTGTCAGCAGAAGGTGTGTGTTCTTTTAGTCCTCCTTGTTTTCTTATGATTTCATCAGCATACAGCATTTTATCTCTTTCTAAAATCTCCTAATACAAAGAGAAGAGTTTTATTATTTCTCTATGCCTTGTGACCAGTTTCCCCAAAATTCAGTAGCTTTTTAAAACAACAATAAATATTTATTATCTCAAACAGTTCCTGTGGGTCAGGAATTTGGGAGCAACTTAGCTGGGAAGTTGGTAGCTATGGCCCACTGAGAGTCCTTCATTAGGACTCAATCAACATGCTGGACAGGGCTGTAGTCCTCTGAGCGTTGGTCTGGGGCTGGAGTTTCAGCTTCCAAGATGCTGCACTCACTGGGCTGGCAGGTTAGTGATGGCTGTTGGCGGGAGACCTCTTGCCACTGGGACTCTCCATGGGGCTGCTTGAGTGTCCTCACAACATGGCGGCTCCACTCGCCCCCCTCCCCCCACTCCCCCCACTCCCCAAGCTGTTCTCTAAGTCACATACCATCATGTCTGCCACATTCTATGTGTTCGAAGCAAGTCCCTGACTTGTCTACATTCAAAGGGAAGGGAATTAACTCTACCTTTTGAAGAGTGGAGTGTCAAAGAATTTGTGAACATATTTTAAAACCACCATAGGAGGTGATTCTTCACTTGATTTGTCAAATTCTTTAGCTCACATGTTAAAACAGAGAGGAAAGTATATTCTAAGATTATATGGACTTAGGAGATTTAAACTTTTCTGGCCTTTCCACCTTTCCAGTCACTGCATATGATATGAAGGTAAGGATTTTATTTTCTTCCCTCTACCTTTCGTCTCCCAATCAATGTCATACGCATCATGAATATAAATCTAAAAAGAGGTGTGCATATGTGTGCATGTGTATTTTGTCAGTTTTAAGAGCAATCAATATTCAACTACTAAGGGATCAAGTTATTTCCATATGTTTTATTTCAAATTTGTTATTGTTCAAGTGCAAAAAACAATGTAACACAGAAAGAAGGGATAAGTTGAGCCAAACTGTCTTATACTTAAATGCATTTCAGAAGAAAAATCACTTATTAGTCCTTTATGAAATACCACTTAGTCTGTCAGGTAGTAAACGGTGAAGGAATCTGAACCATAAAGAATAAACAATGTGGCAGATGACATATCACATTTGCTGCTATATTTCTCAGTGCACTAAGGATTACTTCTGAAAAAAAAATTCTCTTAAGACTGAAATTCAGTAGTTGATTTCAAAGTCTTATATACTTTTGAAAGATAAATTTAAAAGCCTTTGCCATTTATTTGATGTTTGTAACTGGTACTTTTTCTTAGTTATATCATAATTGCCTATATTTTAGTCTTTGATACTTTCCATATGCTAGTATTGTAAATTAACATAACCGTGACTGAGAGGGAAGTGACTGCTTAAGAGAGTAAAACAAAAATATGGAGAAAAAGTTTTATTTGCTTAATAAAAAACGGAAAGAACCATATTGTAATTATATAATTTCCTGTCACTTAACAAACATCGCGCCCACTCCTTATCACCACCATTATACATATTACCACCCTGGCCTGATGGAATTTCTGAGATGCACAATTTCACCTAGAAAGGTAACATAAAATTGCACTGCCATAATATAGCTATTTTAATTTTCCTGGTTGAAGATTCAATCTGGGGTCACACATTGCATTTAGCTTTTTGTTTGTTGTTGTTTTTTTGCTGTTGTTGTTATTGTTTGTTGTTTGTTTGCTCTCTTTGGCCGTTTTAATCTGGAACAAGTCCTGAGCCTTTCTTTGTCTTTCTTCACCACAACACTTTTTAAGAGTACAGGTCAATTGTGTTATAGAATGGTTCTCAATTTGCATAGGTCTGATTTTTTTCTCATGATTGGATTCTGGTTACGACTTTTTGGCAGGGATATCACAGAAATGGTGTTATGTCTTTCTCAGCACATTTTATCAGGAGGCACAGGATATCAGTTTGTTCCAATATTGGTGATGTTAACTTGGATAAAGTGGTCTTTGACAAATTTCTCCATGCAAAGTTTTTATTTTTCCTTTTGTAATCAATAAGTAATTGTGGGAAGATACCTTGAAAGTATGTAAATTCCCTGTATCTCACCGAACATTTACCAACTAATGATTTTCTTATTCCATCATTCATTCTGTATTTGTGGAGCACTTTTGTCATTCTGTGATAAAAAAGAGCTTTCCCTTCTCCCATGTTAACTCATTTACTTGTTTGTATCCCCAGGGAGCCATGATTTTTATTTTATTCAGTCAGTTTCAATCCATTACTATTATTGTTTATTTTATGCTCAGATGATCTAGATTTGGCCAGTGGGAGCCCCATTAAAGCAGGGTCTCATCCCCTTGTGGTATGACTCCAGTGCTCTTTTATCTTCCCTATTTTCTACTGAAACAGGATTTTCCTGTTTCCCTTTTATACTTTCCCTGTCCCAGGCTTGGAATCAGCCTTTCTCTAAGGAGCCCCGATTATTTTTAGGGCTCTTTTCAGTTCTGAGGGAGGTTCACTTCCATTGTGGCAGCCATAGGCAGAAGGTTCCCAATTGTGTAGGAAGGCCAGTATTTCTCAAACCTGAGTTATTTATTGACCTTTGTAAAAAAAAGAAGAGATTTCTCCTCAACTCTAAGATTCCAATTTAAGACCTTAGTTTTCTAAGCTGATCTAGACTGCTTCTCTCTTTGTGTCGTATTTTTTTATCAGAGAAGTTGTGAGTTTACAGAACAATCATGCATAAAATTCAGGATTTCCATATACCACCCCACCACCAACACCCTGCATTGGTATGAAACATTTGTTACAATTGATAATAGCACATTTTTATAATTGTACTATTAATTAAAGTCCATGGTTTAACTTAGGGTTCACTGTGTAGTGTAGTTCCATGGTGTGGCAGTTTGAGATTATCTTTATGAATCTCCAAAGGCGAAAGATCATGTTTGTAAACTAATCTATTCCTGTGGGTGTGATACCCTTTGATTGCATTAAATTCAGTTGAGGGGCCTTTGATTAGATGACTTGATAAGATCACTTCAAGGCTTTTGATAGGACTATGTCAGTGAGGCTTGACTCAGGCTGAGTCTCTGCCTGCTTGCCGAGTCTGATATAAATGGGCACACAGACAGAGGAAAAAGGGAGCCAGCATATTTGAATCAGCCATGTGAGAGAAAGGGCTGCGGGAAAACAGAAGCCCCTGAGAGGCTCAAAGACCTGAGATGCATGAAAGAAACAAGCCCGATGCCTGGTTGCTCACAGCTGAGCTCCAAGAGATGGTGAATTCTGGAAGGGAAGGCAGAGAACTCTGAGGAGATCAGTGGCCAACTTGCTTCACCATGTGGCAGCAACGCCGGGACCAGCAATAGCTGACTTTGGTGAGAAAGCATCTCTGCTGATGCCTTGATTTGGACATCTCATGGCCTTGAAACTGTAAAATTTTACCCCCAAAGAAACCCCCAGTATAAAAGCCAACACATTTCTCGTACTTTGCATCAGCACCCCTTTGGCAAATTAAAACACATGAAGTTGTTGTTTTAAATTATTCTGTTACCATATATATAGTCTAATATTTCCCCTTTTAATAATTTGTTTGCCATTAATACTTGGTTTGTGTTTCCCTCAAGTCTTTATTCTATGACCTTTAAACTATTTTCAGTTATGTGCATTCTGTTTCAGTTGACTTGAAGATTCCTTTAACCTCTCTACTTGTTTTTTTCTTTCGTTTTCTCCTCCCTGCCCCAGCTTTCTCTGAGCTTTTTGTTTTTCTTTATTCCACCTCTCCCCTCAGCACCTAGCTTTAGTGCCTGGCAGATGGTGCTCAATATATATTTGTTAAACAAACAAATAAGTAAGTCAATCTTGAATCATGGGAAAGATGGCTGATTACATTCTGCTTTTTAAGACTTGGGAGAACATGAAGTAGAGGTACAGGAACAAAAGAATGTTGCTGTCATTGATTTTTATTCAATTATCTAAAAGACTGACCTATTCAATCATCTATTCTATTCACTCATCTAAAATCATCTTAAACAGATATTCTAAAGAAAAACCTAGGAAAAAGCATTAACAGTGTGTCTGACATGTAATAGACAAGTGGCAGATTAGGATGACCACACTAATGTATATCCCATGCTACATGCTCTTCTTTTTTATTTTTTTTCCAAATCAATTTTATTGATACATGTTAATAAAGCATACAATTCATCCAAACTGTGCAATCAATGGTATTTGGTATAATCACATAGGTAAGCATTCATCACCTAAATCATCATTAGAACATTTTCATTATTTCAATAATGATAATAGTAAACAAAAAACAAATAAACAAGAAAATTCTCTGAGTTATTTTATCTCTCCTTTTAATCTCTTCTTTTACCTCTAGCATCTTTTTCATTGAGCTTCTTGGTGAGAGGGAACGTGTTTTCTGTAATTTCTTTGAGGCTATGAGAAATATTTATTTGAACCTTTATCTGTTTTCTTGATCAATACCCCTTTTGTTGTACATTCTTCTCTGCTTCCTGCCCTGCCCCTCAGTAGTCATACAAAGATTCTGTGCTGTTTCATTTCTGAGTATTATTCATTTTTGAATGAGGAAGTTGTTTCAGGGCAGCAATTTTCTGAGGATTCATGTGGAGTATCAGGGGAGATAGGCTGAGGCAGGCTACCCCTTCATTTTGACATTATGTAAACACCGAGTTCTCAGATTGGATCATAACCTGGTGCTTCCCCTTCCTCTCTTGCCATAGTTCAGCTCTTGCCAACTTCCTTGGCTGGGGGCTATGGAGGTACCTCAGAATGAAATGATGGTATATCTTCAACTCTCCTGCCAACCTTGGACTTGACACTGTGCTTCCACAGGGTGATCCCCTAGTTCTCTTTTGACCTTCCATGGCCTAAAATTCAATTCTCTAATTAACAGTGATTGAATTACCCTTTCAGGGCTGGAACAATGCTTCCTGCCTGAGCTCTCAAATAGGCATGTAACAGCTCTCAGAGACTTTCTTCATTTTGGTGCAAATTTAACTCAGTTCTTAGTTCTTCTCTTTTCTCCCTCTGTGATCTCTCGTTCTCATCGCTTAAGATAATCTTACATGCATGCAAATTTGTATTCCAGCCCAGATCTCTTCCCTGAATTCTAGACTTGTATGTCCATCTATATATTCACCATCTCTACTTGGATGTCTAATAAATATTACAGTCTTCATCTGCTCAAATTTAACTCCTAGTCCCATCAGTACCACCAAACTTGTTCTACCAGCAGAACTTACCCTTCCAGTTAGTAGCAATTCCATCTTTCCACTTACCAAGGACAAAAACCTTGGAGTTATCCTTGACTTCCCTCTATCACTCATATCTTACACCAAACTCATCAAGAAATCCTGTTGGCTCTACCTTCAAAACACATCCCGAACCCAAGTACTTCAGATCTCCTCCACTACTAGCACCCTGTTCTGAGTCCCCATCATCTAGCATTGGACTGTTATAATAACCTTATAACTAGTCTCTCTTCCACTCTTGCCTCCTATCATCTCTTCTCAACACTGCAGCCAGGAGTATCTTTTTAAGCCTGTCATATAGCATCACTCCTGCTCAAGCCATGCAGGGATGCCCTTCATTGGAGTAAAACCCAGAAACGTAAAGGCCCATGTAATCTGCTCACCCACCTCTGGCTCTTCCCCTCACTCACTCTTTATCAGTGATCCTGGGCTCTTTATTGTTCTCAAACTGGCCAGGCACACTCCCACCTTGAAGTCTTTGCGCTGGTTACTCCCTTAGCCTGGATCTCAGTTCTTCCAGTTACCAACATGCCAGCTTCCTCCTCTCCATAATGCCTTTGCTGAAATAGTATCTCAGTGAAGCTTGCCCTGGTTGCCCTATTTCAAATTGCAGCCTGCCCCACTCCTCACACTGTGTCCCATCTCCCTCGCCCTGCTCAATCTTTTTGCATAGAATTTATCACTTCATACATACTCTATTACTTTTATTACCTTTATTTCTTATACATATTATGTATATGTATATGTACATATATTTTCTTTATTTTCTGCCCCTCCCCATAAATTGAGTCCATTGCTAGATTCCAGCTTCTAGAACAGCACCTCACTCATAGTGGGTGCTCAATAGATACTGCTGAATGAATGGGTATTTTTCAGAATGGGTATTATACTTCATAGATTAACATATAGAGTTGTGGCTATTCCCTTGTATTATTAATGATGGGTGTTCATGCTTTTTAAAAATTCTTTTTGATGTTTTTTGGTAATACTCAGATTTTTAAAAATTTTAAACCTTTCAAGATCAGGACTATGTCTGCTGCATCTGTTTCCATCATAGCACATTAAAAATGTCCTCAATTTCAATATAATTCTAACCAAATAATTACACGCATACTCATGCACAAAGATATAGCTCTGTTTCTCTTTCTTTATCTTTGTGTCTCTGTTTCTAGTTCTCTATCTTTATCTCTATCTCTAATTTCCCTACGGGGGGGTTCCTGAATTCTGGCCTACATAGTCTGGCGTGACCTGGCTCATCTCTCCCTCTCAGATCTCATACTCCAGTCCCCTCCACTTCTCTCCCTCTGCAGCAACAATGCTGGCCTCTGTGCCCTGCCTTGGCTAGGCCTGGCATGTGGCCCCCCAACTACAGCCTTTGCGTTGGCTGTTCCCTCTTCCTGGAGCGCTATCAACCCACCCATTTCCATGCCTAACTCCCTCATCTCTTTACACCTTTGCTTAAATGTCACCATCTCAGTGAAAAGAAGTTAAGGGCTCATTATTCTGGAATACAAGGAGAGAATTCAGAGATTCTGACATTAAAGTGAGAATAAACCAGCACAATTGCAGGGAATTTCCAGTGGGACCAAATGGAGGCAGATTCACTGAAGATGTGCAGGCAGAAATGTCACAGTCTGCCAGTAGACTAAGAACATAACGAGTGATCCTGAGTTGCCTTCATAGGAACAAGTGAGGAGATACTGGCTGTGACAATGAGAGAGAACTTGACAGTCAGATGGTTCAGTGGAAAGATATCAAAGTGTATCTCTGCAGCAATGTCATAGCCGGAATGTTTTAGCTCTCTAGTAAAAATCCTGAAAAGGGTGAAAACTCAGCTCATTTCTAATTCCCTTTCTAGAGTTTGTGTGTTAATGTTTTTGCTCATGGGCAAAACATGGAGGTAGCTGGCAGGAACTCTCTCTGTCTCTTTTTTGATGGTTACTATCTCTCCCTTAATTACACAAATGCATCTTGGATTTTCCTATGTAGGCCCAAGACATATAAGTACATAACCATTTTTGAAGTCTGATAAAGTATTTTCAGTTAAGAAAAAGTCTTAAAGCTAGACTTTAGCTTTTCGATATTATGTGTGACTATATAATTTTAGAGAACCTTAACAGTCTCTGGGAGACATTATTCTCAGAATTGTCAGACTTTTCTACTGGAAGACTACCAAACTGTGATGCCCAAGTTTATCCCTGTAGTCTTATACATGAATGATTTGACATAAGAAGGTAAGAAAACACTTAGAAATGTTTGGGAGATATTAGGAAAATAGTTATAGACAAGAAAAAAGTAGTTGTTAGAGTTCGAATTAGCCTCCTAATGTTCTAAAGAAATAGTTTCCTACTCACAGCTATTGAATAAACATTGTAGAAAAAACAGACATAGTTTTAAAATGGCTACAAGTTTTTTTAAAAACAATGATAAGAAGATGAAGATGTTTTAACAAAGTAAATCATACCTTAAGCGTCAGAGACCATACAATATCTCTAAAGAGTCACAATTCAATAAAATAATTATATTATTTTTTTAAAATAGCAAAGGAGAAAATTTTGAAGGCATTATACTTGGATAGGATCATATTAACAAAACCCAACCCCAAAAGATCCAGAGCCAGCTATAAGCATGATTGAAGGAAAAGTATTTGAACCTATAGCCTAAATTTAAATGGTCAATATGAGCTTTTAGAAAGAAGAACAGAATGCCTTCCTAGTATATATCAGACAAGTATTTCAATTTATATATTTATTTTAGTTGAATGTATATCTAAAAGCAGTTATTACTGTTTATGACTATATCCTCATGTTATAATTTCTGGAACAAGAAGAAAAATAGACTTCATTTTGTGAACATATACTCACTATTGACAGCTCTTTATTAATCACTATTGACAGAACTGTATAAATCATCTAAAGGAAATGTTATTTGCGATTAGATGTGTATAATATCTGTGATTTGCCTAATCTTGAGGATTCCAAATTTAGATTTATCTTGAATGCCCTTTCCATGCTCTGGCATCATGTACATGTGATTGTTTCAAATACAGACATATCCAGATAACAGCCTATTCCAAACCCAACCTTCAGTTCCACATTGACTTTCTTCTTCATTCTTTATACTTTCATTTCTGTAACCGGTATCTACTTTTCATTGTGGAAAAATGCTTGCCCTGCTCAGTGGTCTTGTCACTTCACACAGCCATGGTGTCGGAGCCTAGCTATGACTTAAGAGAGCCTCCGTGCAAGGGCTAACGCTCCTGTGAGGAAGGCATGCAGAGCCTGCGCTGCCTAGAGGAGCTTCTCTCCCCACAGTTGCACATTTTGCCTTTTGATTTGACACCACTAGCAGAGATTTGCGTGATTTTATCCCCCTTAGCTCTTCTGGTTTCTTGTCTCAAAAGCTTGCTGGTTACTGAGGGTGGCCTCCTTGGCGAGGCTGTCTGACTAGTGCTGGTTTCAGTCATCTGTGTCTGTTCTACCTCTTTTTAAATTGGGCTTCCATGTATTTCTTGCTTCGGACTTCTGTGTCACCTGATCTTGCAGCAGTTACTGGAGTGGCCTTCCCTTCTTTCTCCATATTTACCAGGAGAGATGATAAGGAGCACACTTAAAACATGGGGCTCTGCGCTCTGCTTGTTGGTGTAGAGTTTCCTAGTGAAAGCTGGCGAAAGTCCACAATTCCCCTCATAGGAGACCATCAGTTTTTATATATCAGATTATACAAAGCAGTCATTTCAACAACCAGATCAGCCAACATGGCTGGAAGACCAGCGTTCTCTGGATCTCTAGTCTCATCAGATGCTCTAAACTAAAAGATGCTCTAAAAAAAGAAGAGGTCAATTAGATTTGGCAAATGTTGCTACTTGAGGAGTCCCAGTGAACATTAGCACATTAAAGGCTCCGAGAGCTGCAATAAAGGAATACATTTTAAAAACCAACATTTCCCCATCTTGCATGATTTCATTAAACCCTTTTCCTCATAAGCTCTATTAAAATATTAATTAAAATCCCATTGTATTTGCCTTAAAAACACCAATTAAAAATGCCTTACTATTGCAGAAGTATTATTCCATTTATCTAGAATAAAATTGTGTGTGTGTGTGTGTGAGAGAGAGAGAGAGACAGAGAGCAAGAGACAGTGTTTGGGAATGTAATATGAACATAGGAGGTACAACTTTAAGAAAGCAAGAGAATAAGAGACACAAAATTCAGGATGGTGATTACTTCTGAGAGAGACAGGAAGATAATGGTATCAAGGAGGGGCATAAGGGGAACTTCAGGTAAGAGTGATATTCTTTTTCTCAAATCAAGTGGTGAGAAAATGGGTTCTTACTGTATTGTGATGATTCTTTACATGTCTAATAGTGGGCCCTGAGATGTTCTAACGCTTAGAGGTCTAGAAGATGAGGAGGAGCCAGCAGGGCGTTGGGGAGCAGGTGGGCGTGGAAGCAGAAGGACTGGTTGAAGGTGCGTGGGTTTCAAGAAGGAAGAGTGGTCAACAGCCTCAGATGTGCTGATGAGTCCGAGAAGACTAGCAGGAGCGTCATATGCTGAGTTTGGCAATGTTGAGATGATCTTGACAAAAGCAGTTTTGTGCAGTGGTGGGTGATGAACATCTAATTCTCAAGGGGGACTGGAGGAGATGGAAAGGAGACAGCAAGTAGAAACCATTCTGCAGAAGATTGGGGGAACGAAGGAAATTATAGATCAAGTGAGTTGATTTTTTTAAGATGGGAGAAATAACAGCATGCTTGCATGACTATGGAATGACCCAGTAAAGAAAGAAGATGGCAATGCGGGAGAGAGGGGGCTATTGTCATAGGGAAGCACTTAAGTACACATAAGGATATGGGATCCAGTGAGTAAGTAGAGAGGGATGGGCCCTAGATAGGGACACAGTTCGTTCATAACAGGCAGGACGGGAGGAGCTAAGATGACTGTTCCATAAATATCAAAAGAAATCCTGAAAACAGGGCAAAAATGAGAACTTGGAGCATCTCTGAAATCTGTGTAATTTTTTTGGCTATTTCCCTCTCTCTTGTTTTCCCATTCTTTAGGGCTTCACATTAAGGTTCACCACTGTCTCAGCACAGTTGAGGTTGGAAGCCCTTATGAGTTCCGTACACCTTCTAATAATTGGCAGTGACATCTCAGACTTTGTGGAAACTATTCCAGGTGTAGTGTGTATCTGGTTTCCTGCCCTCACCCCCAACAATTGTGTACAGTCTGGCAATGTGACTGTCTTAATAGATTAAGAGACTCTAGGTCATGTGCTGATCATCAAGTTCTGTTCAGTCCAGATTCAGACATGATTGCGTTCATCATTATACCAGGTATTCAGTTACTAGGTGAGTTCTGCTATCAGCAAGACCATCATCTGGTTATTCTGATCATGTGGACATTGTATTATAAAGCAGCCACCTTTGATCATGTCAAAGCTCTGCATTGTTGGCACATCTAATTTCTTATTTACAGGTAATTGGAAACACATTTATTGGATTCTTCCTATAAGCCAGGCACTATGCTAATCTTTAGGGATGCAAAGCTGTATAAGACCTGAGGCAACAAATGTGAAGACTTAGGACATAGCACACAATGCACAGACTGGAAAGGCGCCTGGACGCTCTCACTAGTGTCTGATGATCCTGCTGTGACGTTGG
>JAQZBX010025707.1:0-29374 GCA_029593785.1 Cabassous unicinctus | reverse complement strand
AAGATTTATTTATTTATTTATTTATCCCCCCTTGCTGCTTGTGTTATACTGTGTCCATTCGCTGTGTGTTTCTTCCGTGTCTGCTTATCTCCCCCTTGCTGTGAGGTCCTGCTGCATCAGCCCACCGTGCCGCGCGGGCTGGCCTGCTCTCACAAGGAGACCCCGGGAAGCGAACCCGGGGCCTCCCACATGGTAAACGGGGGCTCTATCGATTGAGCCACACCCGCTTCCTGCTGTGAGGTCTTGCTGCATCAGCCTACGGCACGCCGGCCAGCCTGCCCTCACAAGGAGGCCCCGGGAAGCGAACCCGGGCCTCCCATATGGTAAACGGGAGCTCTATCCATTGAGCCACACCCGCTTCCCTCATATCCTCTTCTTGACAACACAAAAAGGAGTTTTGTAGGTCAACCCCCTGGTGTCCACTCACAGTGGTGAGGATATCCCTCTCTTTCCATAATCCCCTATGGCTCTACCATCCCCCTGAATCATCTTCAACATTCTTGAAGCTACTTACAAAATGTACCATTTAACTAATTCCAAGTGATTACAACAATCCAGCATTTTTCACTCATCATTCACACTTGCATCATGGAAAGAACTGGATTTAAATTCTGTTCAGTGAGACTAAGGTTTCCTTACCTGTAAAAGGGCACAATAATATCCATGTTGTCTAGCTCTAGGGTTGTTAAAGTTCAAACGCCAAATGAGTGTGTGAAAGTACTTTGTAAACTATAAAGTTCTATTCAAATATCGTTACAACTATTGAAAATTCACTGTAGCTATAAAAACAAGACCAAACAACTTCAAGTTTTTAGTAAACATCAGCACAAATGATGTTCTGGAGTTTTAGAATTACTCTATAAAGACTTTGATTCTCTGAGCCCTGTGATAAATGTTAATCTTAGAGGATTATTATTTTTTTTAAGAATTAAATTAATCAGAGAGTACCACAAGAAGATAGAAAATGCCCCACTGAGAGCAAAGAGGCCTGTAACTAATTTAATAAAAGGAAAGCCAAAAGTAAAGGAAAAGAAAAAGATGTCAAAGGAAGAAAAGCACAAACAAATATAAAATCTTAAATGAATAATACCACAAAAGCAGGCAAAGATGAGAGTATAAATCCTTAACTCTCCAGTGACATCTTTGGACAATGTTCTCTACACTTGAGCTCAGACAACTCAATTTTCAGTAACTCCAGAACTCTGGTAAGTGAAAAGCCTCTCTATGTTCATAGAACTATTAGCTAGAGGATCCAGCCTGCTGACTCCAAGCCCTTTGCTTTTTGCTTTCCTGATGGCTTGTTTGTTCCTCATTTCCTTTTCAGCTTAATGCCAATATCACCTTATCACCATCCTCTCTGAAACTGCAATCTACCCACACCCCTCTAGGTTCTCCATAGCTTGGTTTATTCTTCTTCACAGCACCTATCACTAATTGACGTTTTATACACTATTTATGTGTATATTTTATTCCCTTACTCAACTATATACTCCATGACGAGACAGAGACTTTGTTCCTCTGGTTCAAGAGGCTCAGAAATATTGAACTTTATTTTCATGTAGACCCTAATGACTACAAAATGATGTGTAAAGCAACCACCAATGGCAAGGCGGGCTCCATCACTGTGTGTCTAATCTGAAGGGCTCTTTTCTAACACCCATAATGAGTGACATTTACCTTTGCAGTATACTCCCATGGGTGTAACCTGACATGACAAAACAAAAACAAAAAATCAGCTGGGAAGAAAAGTATCTCACCACTACCATAAGTATTAATTATTAAGACTCTCTCAGCAATTGTCAACATAGGTTGTATGTAAGAAATGTGGGACCCTGCCCAGTCAGTAGTTACTAGGCCTGTCTCCCCCTGCCCTTCTTTCCTTCTTAGGAAAGAACCCAAGATGAACAGATTGCAGTGAGAGCGACAAAAATATAACAAGAGCATAAATCTGCCCAAACTATGTAAAAAAAATATATTTTCCAAACTTTGGTGCTTTATTACTGGTAAGAAATTATTTTCCCCAACCTTGCAACTGATGACACTGTGACAATAGAGGTTGAAAATTGCTCCTGTTGATTTTAACAACACATTAATTTTTTTTTTCCACATTAGCACTCTATTTGATACTTACCTAATGAAGAACTGGACTTCATTTTTTGCCACTTAACCCACTTATCCAACTGATGTCTGTCTGAACAGATAAAGCCAAAGCCCACTCCTAATTAGGACATAGATCATACACACTCAGGATTTTCCTTTACAGCAATCCACTTAAGATGTGGTCTTCAGAAATGCACTAATTGTAAAAGGAGGGGCTTCCTGTGATGGTGTAAACCGTTTTATTGTGAAGAGAATTATCTGGTTCCCATCGGCATCCGCTGTAGCTGTGGGCAGTACAGCCACCCATCGGCTGGAAGGTTGAGTCCAGAATTCTCTCTTAGCATCACCTCTGAAGATCCTTGGGGGCAGAACAGAGCTCTGTTTGTGATATGCCTATGGCCATTTTATCTAGACTCATGCACCCTTTTGTATTATTCTCAGGCTGTTGGTACAATTCCTTCATGAATTTCAACCTGAGTAGAGCCTAAATAGTTTTTCCAGATGTTAACTGGAGATAGACTTATTGTAAGACTTTACACAGGCAACAATTTTACCCTAATTTTACTCTTGCCGTATTGATTTTTATTGTATCACCTCCCCTGCTCATTATACTTCTCTGTGGGTAATTGGTTCTGTAAGGGAGTACTACATCATCCCCACCAGCTCTGTGGGTTGAGTTTCTGTATTACTCTGGTCAAGAGGATTTATTATTGTTAATGTATGGAGATCTTGAAAGTGACTGCTGTATTTTATCTCATTGTCACACCATAGTGATTAGGCTTCTTTGCACTTGAAAGGTGATAAAAAGTAAATAAAATCTAACAAAACATTAAAATACAATAAAATATATTTTAAAAACAACCCTACACATATCCATAAAATGTGTCACTTCTTTTTTCATTTAAAGGGTAATTTTAAAAATTATTAATGAATTTATTCATCTGTGTTTACTTTTTAGTTTTTAATTGTTTATATTTTCGATTATTAAATGTACAAATAAAGTTAAGAGAAAAAATAAATAAATAAAAAAAAATTAAAAAAAATTAAAAAAAATAAAAAAAAATAAAAAAATAAAAAATTATTAATGACCACATACTGGGAAAATTCCCACAATCAAAGGCTGCTTCAGAAGCAAAAAATAATAAAAGCGTAACCACAAAGGAATATGAAGGGGAGAAAAAGATGGGCTTTCTAAGACTATCTCTCACAACAGTTATCAACTGTGTGGAGTTAAATAAAACACTCACACTGTATCCTGTAGTCTAGAACTTGTTCTAATTAGGCAGGTGTGCCATTTGTAAGAGTGCTGATTAAGGAAAGTTATTCCACTGGAAGGAAACAAATCTAATTCTGCACACTGCATTTTAACAATAGTAACTCATTTGTTTTTGCTTTTTTTTGTTTTTTGGTAGATGAAGCTGACAAATTTTGAAAAAAGGACAATCAAACAACCGCCTTCCCCAGGGCCTTCAATTTCTTATCTGGATAGGGACTTGGCTTTTACAATTTCATCTGAAAGTCTCTCCTCCTCCCCTACCATTAGAAACTGCATATATTGTATTTATCTTCTTAAGAGGGATCAAAGTCTGATTCAACACAGCTGGAAATTCAACACATGGTTAGAGGAAGTCTGCTTCGGATTTGCAAACTATTCTCTTTGGTAAGCATGTCACGATATTAGCAATATACGCCCTGGTCTAGATTTAGAAAAATGGAATTTTAAAATCAAGTCACATTTAAGTGTCACAAATCTTTAGTAGTTCCTTTAAAAAAATTTTTTTGACAAAGTGCCTCTCAAGTGATTCACAGCCTCAGTGCTATAAGAACTTTGACTAAAGCAGGTCCAAACTTAGAGACTGCCATTTCTTAAGGATAAGAAAACTGACAGGAATGTAGATGGAAATTCTATCTTAATGATGGGAAGAATAATAAAAGAATGGGAAAACTCTGAGCTAAATTTTGGGGGGAAAAATGCAACGGGTGCCGTTGGGAGAAATTCTATATTGCAAATCATCTATGTGACAAAGGAATTTGTTCCAAGTAAGGCTAGAGGAATAGGAGTAATGCATAGATTAAAGGATACCATGACAGCAATTTTCAAGATACCTTTTTAATCTAGATGTGGTGCTAACAACCCTGCCTTGGCACAACGGGAACACAGACATTCTTATTACCAACTCTACCAAGAGAGACCTGCAAAAATGCTCAGAGGAGACATAGGCAACTGAATAGAAGATAATGAGGTCTAAACAGGAAGTAGAATGAGGGGATGGGACACAGGTAGGTGAATATTAACAAGCTAGGAAAGCCACATGTTTAGTCACTTTCTCAATAATAGATCAACACCCCCACACACAATGCTCCACATTCACAGGGATTTACAGGGCAGCTCTTCAATGAGTTAACTAATATTGTGAATATTAATTAACTAATATTTGCTCTTCCATGAGTTAACTAATATTTACTCATCACCCACAGTTTGCCAAGCAGAATACAAGGGGTACGCCAAGCTTTTGTTCTCACTGAACCAATAAAAGCAGTGTAGTTCCATTACCACATTCAATTCTTAGTTGCCCTACGGGTACATAAACCATCCGGTGTACAGAATTTCCATGCACCTAACTTTTTGTTTTTGTTTCTGTGGCTTTAGAATACTCTGATCTTTTCAATAACAGTATTCATAAGCAGTAGGAAAAGAGGATTGCTTAGATACTTACTACCCAAACATCAAAGAGTTCTGACCTGGTTTTTAGGAGTTAGTTCTGCATTATAAAAGACTCATCCCTAAATCCTGTTTGTGGCAGAGGCTCTAGCCGTACTAATGTTTAAGCCGGGTACTACCCTGGGCATTATCTCAGAGACTCTGCTCTCTGGTGCTATCGCATCTCTGTAGGCTGTGTGGGAACTGCACAAAGCATAAGGCAAGCTATTGGCAAGGCCAGGAAGAGAAACATTTCATGTGATACGTTTTCCCCGGGACAAGGATTGTTAAGTTTGATTTCCTAGAACTTTAAGGGTCTACAGAAACCTACTAATGGGATATTGCAGGTAGAAGAAAGCGTTTTAACTATTTTTGTGAGATTAGTAAATTTTTGCATATTTTAAGTCAAAGCTTAGGACACTGTGAGCCTCTTGAAGGAGATCCTTGTTTGGTTTATCTTAATTATCGCACATAGTAAAAAACTATGCACACTGTAGCTGTTAAATATTTGTTGAATATATGAATGTGATATTCTAATACCGGTCCAATTTTATTTTTAAAATTACATTCTTTCTTTAACACATAAATGGTAAAAAAGAAATGATACAAGAACAGCATATAATAATGAGGGAAAATATATACTTTAAATGTTTGCCCATGTAAAATCTTCACATTCACTTATGTATATAATTTTAAAGTTTAGGTA
Organism: Cabassous unicinctus; assembly: GCA_029593785.1. Taxonomy (NCBI): domain Eukaryota; kingdom Metazoa; phylum Chordata; class Mammalia; order Cingulata; family Chlamyphoridae; genus Cabassous; species Cabassous unicinctus. Next base: position 23,867 of record JAQZBX010025707.1, on the reverse strand, counting down.
TTTTAAAAATATAATGAAATGCACAGTTGGATGACTTTTGAATAAATGGATACACACATGTAACCCACACACCTATCAAGATATAAAACACTTTTATCACCCCAGAAAGTTTTCTCTTCCTTTTCCCAGACAATCCCTTCCTGTCCCCACTCTCCCTAAGCACCCACTATTCTGATTTCTGGTACCATAGTTAAATTGTCTGTTCTAAAACTTCATATAAACAGAATCAGACACTGTGAATTCTTTTGTGTAGAGCTTCTTTCACTTGCCATAATGTTTTTGAGATTCCTCCATATTGTTGCACATAGCATCAACTGATTTCTTTTTATTACTGAGTGGCTTTTTCTTTTCTTTTTTTTAATTTTCTATAGAGTTGATCCATATTTAGATTGTTTTCAGTTTGGGACTAAAATGAATAAAACTGGTATGAACATTCTTAATACAAGTATTTTTGTGGATACGTTTTCATTTCTCTGGGATAAAAACCTAGGAGTGGAGCTTCTGGATCATAAGGTTTATATGTTTAACTTTATTAGAAACACCTAGCTAGACTGAACAGGAAAAAGAAAAAGTCACATTCCCAATATCAGGAAGGAAGGAGGAGGTATTACTACAGATCTGAAGATATTAAAGGAATGGGAAATATTATGAACAACTTTTTGCCTGTGGGAGATTGAATCATGTCCCCCAGAAAGACATGTTCAGGTCTTAGCTCCTGGTCCTGAGGGTGTGAACTCATTTGCAAATGGGATCTTTGAAGATCCTAATAAGATGAGGCCAAACTGAGGCAGGATGGGCCTTAATCTAATATGATTAGAGTCCTTATAAGCAAAGGAAATTTGGACACAAGAGGAGAAGCAGAAGGCAGAGGAGGAGGCAGAGGCAGAGACTGAGCAATGGATCGCAGCAAGTCACCGCCAGAGCACTACAGACTTGGAGAAAGCACAGCCTGCTGAGACCATTTGGACTCCAAAACTGTGAGGCAATAACCTTCTGTTATTTAAGCCAACCAGCTTATGGTATCTGTTATAGCAGTCCTGGCAAGCTAAGACAATGACCACAGATTAGACAACTTAGATGAAATGGACTTCACTGATGGACAGCAATGCAAAACTATAACACAAGAAGAAAGAGAAAATCTGAATAATCCTATGCCCATAAAAGCAAATGATTCATAACTAAAAAACCTCCCTACAAAGAACTCCAAACCCAAATGACTTTACTACTGAACTCTTTCAAACATTTAAGCAAAATACAATGCCAATTTTATACAATTTCTTTCAGAAAATAGGGAAGAAATATTTCTCAACTCATTTTATGAGATCAGTCTATAACTCTGATGCCAAAACCAGAAGGGGATATAACAAGAAAAGTAAGACCAATCAGTACCCCTCATGAACATAAAACCCCATTTATATATATTTTTATTTTACTTTTTTCAAAGTCTACTTGGGTATAATAGAGATAAAATAAAATGCACCCTTTTTAAGCATACAGTTCAATGTGTGGACAAATGTGTAATTCCATGTAGTGACAACAATTAAGGTATCAAACTCTTTCATCATCCCAAAAACTTCCCTCTAGCCCTTCTGCAGTCTCACCTCTTCCCCCAGACCCAGGCAACCACTGATCTGTGTCTATAGTTTTCTCTGGTCTAGAATTTCATATCTGAAACAATATAGCATGTAAACTTTTGTGACTTCCTATCCTCAGCATGATGTTTTGAGATTCATCCATGTTGTTCCATGTGTCAGTTCACTCCTGTTAATCCAACACAGTATTTCATTATATCAATATACCTCAATTTCTTTATCCATTCACCTATTGATTAACATTTGGGCTCTAAGTTTTTGGCTATATGGTTAAAGCTAACATGAACATTCACACAAGTCTTTTTTGTGTACATGTTTTCATTTCTCTTTGTGTAAATTCCTAACAGTAGAATTGTATGTTTAACTTTATAAGAAACTGCCAAAGTGTTCGAAGTGTTTGTGCCATTTTATACTCCCACCAGCAATTATGAGAGTTCTTAGTATTGTTAGTCTTTTAAATTTTAGCCATTCTAGAGCATGTAGGGGTGTCTCATTGTGGCTTTAATTTGCATTTCCTTGATGACTAATAATGTGGAGTGTGTTTTCATACGCTTAATGGCCATTCACATAATTTTTGTACTTTTTTTTTTTCCCAAAATCTTTTGTCTCTCATAATGGACACTGTGATATGCTACCAGATTCTCTTCTAATGGAGAATTTGTGGCCTCAGTTACCGGGAATACTATTAATAAATTCATAGAGTCAGAAACTAGAATACAGATTACCAGGGGCAGGGATAGGGGCAGGGGATTGAGAATTATATGCTTAATGGGTACAGAGTTTCTGTTTGGGGTGATGGAAACATCTTTATAATGGATGGTTGGTGATGGTAGCACAACATTGTGAATGTAATTAACACCATTGAGCTATATATTTGAATGTGGTTAAAAGATCAAATTTCCAGTTGTATATATGTTACTAGAATAAAAAATTAAAAAAAAAAACCAAAGAGCTGTATAACACAAACAGTGAACCCTAATGTAAACTGTGGACTATAGCTAATAGTACAATAATATTGTTTCATTAATTGTAACAAAGGTATCACATTAATACAAAGTGGTAAAAATAGAGAAAATGGGTGGGGGGAAGGATGCAGGACTCTGTACTGTATGATTTTTCTGTAAACCTATAACTCCCCCAAGATAAATAAATAAACTGACCATGAAGGTCTAGGTTTATTTCTGGAGTCTCTATTCAGTTCCACTAATCATTATGCCTGACCTTTTGTCTATTCTACCCTACCTTGATTACTGTGTTTTTATGTAAGTCTTGAAATCAGGTATTTTAAGTCCTTCAACTTTGTTCTTTTTTTCTTCAAAATCTATTTTAGCTATTCTAGGACTAGGAAATGCTACTATTTGCATATAAATTTTTGAATCAGTTTGTCAATTTCTAGGGGGAAAAAAAGACTACAGGAATTTTTACTGGGCTTGTGTTGACTATACAGATTAGTTTTGGGGGGTACAGACATTGTGACAATATTGACACTTCCAATCCATGAACATGGAATGTTTCTCTGTTTAGGTCTTCTTCAGTTTTTCTCAAAAACACTTTACAGTTTTCAGGATATAGGCCTTGCACATATTTGTTAGATTTATCCCTATATATTTTCATATAGTTTGATACTATAATACATATCAAAAAAATTTCTTTCTGAGTGTTCATTCTAGTATACAGAACTAGCATTGGTTTTTGTATATTGACCTTGTATCCCATGATCTTGCTAAATTCACTCTAGCTTCAGTAGTTTTCTAAGATTCCTTAAGATTTTCTATTTGGACAATAATGTGTCCTGCAGTGAGAGAAAACTTTTAGTTCTTCCTCCCAATCTGTATGCCTTTTATTTCTTTTTCCTGGCTCCCTGCACTGGTTGGTACATCTAGTACCATGTTGACAGAAATGATGAACAGAGACAGCCTTGTCTTATCCTAAATCTTAAGGAGAAGTGTTCAGTCTCTTACCACCAATAATGATGCTAGCTACAGTATTTTTTTTAGATGCCTTGTATCAGCCTGCCAGAATTCCCTATTCATGGTTTGCTAAAAACTCTTGACGGTAAATGGATTTTGTCAATTGCTTCTTCTCTATTGATTGAGATGATCATATCTTCATTTTCAAACATTAAATCTACCTTGAATTTCTGGATAAACTCCACCTGGTCACAATATATTATCCTTTTTATATATTGCTGACTTCGATTTACTATTTTTTTTAAGTCCTTAAAAACCTTTAATAATGCACATGTCCCCAAAGGCTGGCCCTCGACCTCCCTCAGCTCTTTCAGGCTGGAAGCCCTCACACCCCAGGTCTCCACTTTAGGTCAGAGGGGGCCATCAGATGGGAGTACAAGTGGGGGGGTGGGAAAGTAGAGCTCAGGTGTCAGATCTGAGATAGTGGCTGGGGGCTGAGTTGCAATTAGATTACCTAGAGATATGATCCCCTCTTTGGAGGGGGTGGGCAGGACCTGGGTGGGGAGTGGGTATCGCACAGCCACCAGGCCAGAGTCGTCTGGCCAGGAGCAGTCTGGCAGGAGCTCTAAATCCCTATCAGTTTGTCCTTGTGCTGTCCTGGTATACTAGAAAAATATTATTTACTGCACGTGCCATGTCACAAAAAAGACTGAGAAGCACTGAACCGAGGGGATGAAGGGCCTTCGGCCACAGAATTTTTTGCCAAACAACCCCTTCTACACATTCAAAGCTGAGGTCAGAGGGCTGACAGGCAGTGCTTCTCCAGAAGCCACATGTACAACCATCACCCTCCCATTCCCTCATCAAGTACTGATGGCACACTTACCATGCCGGGTGTCAGACATCAAGTGATGAACAAGATACCCTCACAGGGGCAGAGGCAGTGTGGATTTGGGTGACTGAGCCTCAGGGAGTACTGCCCACAGATACCTAACAGTTAAGGGTTGCACCTAGATCTGAAATGGAGCCCCACCCCTTACCCCCCAGAGCTGCCTAATGGGAACAGTCCCTGTTTCCCTTAGAAAGGCCACATACATTTGGGGAAAGGGCACTGTGTAGAAACATGATCTGAGAGGTTGGTGAGGAGGTGGGCTGGGCCACCCTGTGACCAAAGGTCAGTGGATGATGAAGAGTCTGATCAGCCACATCAAAGACTGAGATAAGGGACTCTGGGAATGGGGCGCAGTGGGTGTGCAGCGTGCCCGAGGCTGGGTTGTAGAACAGTAGCTCTTGTGCCTGCAAGTCCAGCAGCACATCAAGCCAGGCTGGGAGACACAGCAGCCCCAGGGACTTGTGCTGCCCAGCGTGCGAGACACGGAAGTTTTGGTCGCAGTAGGAGAAGACTCAGGAGAAAGCATTGTGGCCCAGACAAGAATCATTGCCAGAACCCTTGCGGGGCAGCTGGCTTGAGGCCACATGCACCTTATATACAGGCACAACTGTACTGGACAGTCACCAACCAGGCAGGGCACCAGGACAGTGGTCTAAGTGCTCCGGGCCATCTGCACAGGCCCTGGACTTCTTGGCGCTGAAGGTCAGGTCCTAGGATCATTTGACACTTGTAGGAAGGGACCGACAATCCTTTCACAGATACACACATCCTCCATGCGTGTGAGGGACCTGAGAACTGCCATGGCCCAGTGCTGGTCAGGAGTGGACTCTTAAGTGCACTTCACCTTTTAACTTCTCCGACTCCTTCGGCTTCCTCAGTCCTTCAAAAATCTTCTGAATGAGCTGGAGGTCATCCAGATGGGTGAGCATGTCCATCAGGCTGGTGGCAATGGTGTCAAGCTTCTACAGCGCCTCAGCCCAGCATAGTGGCTGTGTCAGGGGCCGGGCCCACTCCTCTTCCCCATGCACCTGTTGCAGCAACCCCTGCTCCTCCCTCTCGCACAGACCCCTCACCAGACTCAGCCACCGGATGACTGGCTCTCATGCCATCCTGGCCATGCTCACAGCTATCTGGTTCATCCCCAGCAGGACCTCAGCCACATACTTGCTGATGCCAGTACTGCAGCCTCTCACACTGGTCCACAATCTTGTCCCGCAGCTCCTCAGCACACTCCTCTGCCTGGTGGATGCGGTGCCCCCAGCAGGGGCTGCCCAGCCCTGCAAGGCAGCCCACAAGGGCCGAGCTCCAAGCAGCAGAACCAGTGCAGAGTCTGCCTGTAATCCAGGCAGAGAGGACCCAGCTCAGGCCCCGGCCCCGAGCCATCTGCAGATGACTTACTCATTTTTTGAAAGATTTTTGTATGTATATTCATGAGGAATATTGGTCCACAGTTTCCTGTGGGTTTTTTTTTTGTTTGTTTTTTTTAAATGTCTTTGGCTAGTTTTGGTATCAGGATAATGCTGGTCTCATAAAATGAATTTGGAAGGTTGCCTCTTCTGTTTTCTGAAAGACTGTGTCTCAAGACCTGTATTATTAAATTGATAGTTTTCACCACTCAAGTTGTCTGGGCCTGGAGTTTTCTCTAAAGAAGGTTTGTAATTATGAACTCTCTTTCATAGATATAGGGCTATTCAGATTTTGTATTTCTTTTGTATCAGCTGTGGGACATTCAAGGAATTTTCCCATATTATCTAAGTTGTCCACTTTTTTGGCAAGAACATGTTCCAAATATTCCCTTATCCTTTTTATGTCTTCAGTGATGTCCCTTCTCTCATTCCTGTATTGCTAATTTGTATCTTCAGTCTCTCCGTCTCCGTCTCTCTCTCTTTTTCCTGACTAGTATAGCTAAAGATATGTGGATTTTATTGATGTTATCAAAGAACCAACTTGCAATTTCCTACTATTTATTTTTAATTTTCTTTATTTGCAGCAATATGCTAATGCAGAAATCTGATTTGTTTAAATCTCCATCACTATCATCATTATTCCCACACTACAGAGAAACCCATATGACTAATTTTCTTTGGATAAAGAGGGGCCACTCACTCTACTCTGCTAAGAAATCTACATCACTCCTGGTAGCCTGGGGGAGTAGAGCTGGTATTTCAGTTTTTAAGGTATCCTACCAAGAATTCCTTTCTAGACGTGGTTCTTAACCAGGTACGTGCATCAGAATCGTCTACAGGGCCTTTATAAAATGCACATGCCCCCAAGCCACACTCACAAATTTTGATTCAATGAGTCTGGGATTGATTTAGGCATCATAATTTTTTAAAAGCTTCAAAGAGATACTGATCCCTAAGAACCATGGCTCTAAATGATTAGGACATCAGGCATAATTTATGCTAAGGAGAATCCAAAGAGTAGCAGAATAAATATAGAACAGCGAGGCCACCAAAAATTCAGTGCCCACTCTTAATGATTCTGGGTCCAAGGGCCCCAGAGACATAAGTGAGTTTATATATATGAATATTTATTTATATAATAATAAACTTTATTTTTAGAGAAGTTTTAGATTAGTGAAAAGTTAACATTGAAAGTATAAGGGATTCCTGTATAATCCTCCCTCTCCCCCTCCCATATTTTCCCCTATTAATAACATCTTACTTTAGTGGTATATTTGTTACAATTGATGAACCAATATTGAAGCATTGCTACCAACCAAGGTCGATAATTTACATTATGGTTTATAGTTTGTACTGCTCAGTTTTATAGGTTTTGACAAAATGTATAATGGCCCATATCTGTCATTACAATATCATGCAGAACAATCCCAATGCCCTAAAAATGCCTTATGTTCCACCTATTCTTCCCTTCCCCTCTCCTCAGAACCTCTGGTAATCTTTCTATCAGTGTTACAAGTTTTTCTGTTACTACAATAACAATACGTCTAATTTGGTTGCTTTCCCCCCTTATGTTTAATGAACAAGTTTTAAAAGTAAAACAAAACGAGTGTTAAAGACATGACTTTAATTTCCTCAATGTGAGAGCTAGTTGATTGATTTTTAAGTAATTCATATACTTGGTTAAAAAAAATCTAAACAGAACAAAATATAACGACTGGATGGTAAGTCTCCCTTCCCTGTCTAAAACAATGGTCCTTCAATTCCCCTTTTCCAAAGGCAGTTACTGTAACCAAGTTCTTTCAGACCCTTTCAGTGATAGTCCTGGCACACACACATCACGCCTTATAAAAACAGTGGAGGTGTTTACTACAACCAGTCTCATACTGATAAGATAATTGAGGTTATTACCATTCTTTTGCTTCTACAAAAATGTTCACACATGCATTTTGCCTGTGCAAGTCTATCTGTAAGAAATTCCTAGAAGTGGAATTGCTAGGTCAAAGAATATGGGTTTTTTTTGTTGTTGTTGTTTTTTAAGATTTATTTTATTTATTTATTTCTCCCCACCCCCTCATTGATTGTGCTCGCCGACCGTTGGCTGTGTGCTCATCTTTCTCCTTTTTTAGGAGACACTGGGAAACAAACCAGGGACCCCCCCATGTGGGAGGGAGGCACTCAATCGCTCAAGCCACCTCCAGTTCCTGCCCTGTTGTGTCTCTCATTGTTTTTCTCCTTGTGTCTCTTGTTGCGTCACCTTGTTGTATCAGCTCACCGCACCAGCCCATTGCATCAGCTCGCTGTCCTGCTCATCCCCTCTAGGAGGCACTGGGAATGGAACCCAGGACCTCCTGTGCGGTAGGCAGGAGCTCAATTACTTGAGCCACATCCACTTCCTGAAATGGGCATTTTTCATGAGGTTTATACACTGCATACCCCTAATGACAAGTTTAAAGTTGACAACTTAATATAGTTTCAATTTTTTTTCCTTTGGCAATTTAATAGCTGGAAATTGTACCATATTTTAATTTGAATTTGGTTTTCAAATCAACTTTAGAAAAATGAATTCAAAGGTCCTGTTTTTATTTACTTTCCCCCTGAATTTTGGGCCAAGTTACAAAATAATTATTTATTTTTATGTCAAAAGGGAATAATTTTCTTCATCCCCTAGTACGTGATAATATAAATTAAGCTGTGCCTCCACAACCATCCATAAATAGTTGCATGGAAAACATTCATGCTAATCAGAGTTCAATGTTCTCCTACATCCTCACAATCTTTACACTGGAGGAAACAAATCACACAGAGATAGAAGCACTAGTCATAGTACACAGAGACTAGTAAACCAAAATCTAGACTCATATCTGCTCTCCTATTCAATCTGCTTTAACGATCAGCACATTAAAAATATCTACACACCAAAAAGATCATTAAAGAATGATTATAAGGGGATTGCACTGTTGAGTTGTTTTAAGAAAATAAAGGATGCCTAATAACTTTATATGGGACCATGAGTTAAAAGGAAACTCTCCAAGTAAGTTTTACTGATCACTTGGACTTACAAGGCCACAGAAATATTTAACAGCTCACAAAATTTCATTATCCCTTTCCATATTCAGTGTCATAACAAAGAATAATCTGGAGTCAATGAACATACACTATCCACAGAAGTTTATATTACTGCTGTCAGGCATGGTTTTCTTTCCTTCCTTCCTTCTTCTCTTCCTCCCCCCCATCTTTCCAGTTACCTGCAATATGTCTGTTTTGAGGGCCCGGCTCGGCTCGGGTGATACTGCTGGTAGCCCACCTCCAGTAGTCATCTCTAAATTGTTCATATTATTTGGTGAATACGCAGGGGGAAGAAATGATGTAGGTCGGTGCTTCTCAAACTTTAATGTGCAAACAAAACATGTGGAAATCTTGTTAAAAGGTAGATTCTGCTTCAGTAAGTCTAGGATAGGACCTGAGATTCTGCATTTCTAAAAACTCCCAGGTGGTGCTGATGTTGCTCGTCTGTGTATCACACTTTTGGGCAGTAAGGATATAAATAATATAAATTAAAAAAAAACAAACAAAAAAACAAAGCAAAATAACTCATATTTAATTTGGGATGTGTTTTATTGTTTCACTATGAGGATTCACAAAAAGGTAAAACTCCAGAGTTAAGTTAAGGCCATGCAGGAGGAGCCAGAATAGAATAGTAGTAGTTGGCGTGGTCATGGTGATAGTAATAGTAAGCAGTAGTAGCAGCTGTTGTGGTAGTAGTAGCAGTAATTAGCAGCAGCAAATATTTAAAGAGCACTGAGTATGAAGAGATAGCCAGATAAGCACTCAATCATTAAAACACCAAAAGGTAGGTACTATTTTATCCCCATATTTCAAATGAGAAAACTGAAGTTAACTTTCCCAATGCTGGCTGGGGACAGAACCACTGCACTATTCTGTCCTCAGTTATCAAGTTCACTCTCACTCTTTGTTAGTAATCCATGTCATCATTTCTCAAGTTCACACAGAGAAGGGGGCAATTGTTTAAAAGTTTCTGTCCTGTAAAGTCCAGGACATCATTATAATTGACTCATCTGGGTCAAGGCCAAGAAGAATTTAAAAATAATATGTGACAATACAATCTACCCTTGGATAATCAAGACTAGCTGTGCTTTCAGAAGCTATAGAGATGACGATGTTGTTTTAAACCTCTTGGCTTTATTTGTTAACTAAGGTGTGATAGAGTGGAACAGCTTGCTTTTGAAGTTATCCTAACACTAACTTTGGTTATGATATGAATTTTAGCATATTTGGCTTCCAAGAGACATTTTACGCTTTTAGAGATCAAGTTAAACACACAGTTCTCAGTCAAAAAGCCCTTTAGAGTAACCCAATCTGAGCAAGGGCGCTTTGACTTACTGCCAAATAAAAAGCATGATCGCCTTATTCCACACACACAAATACCATTCTAGGGTTGGCCAATTAATCACGAATATAACTTTTCAGACATTACATAATTTCACATAGACTTGCTTCTAATGCCTGCCAAAGAAAACAGCAATTTGTATCACTAGGAATAAATCTACTCTTGAAAAGAAATGAAAAGTTACAAACAAGAAACAGTGAAACTCTGGTCACTTCTCTCATACCACCCTCCTTCATAATTCCTCTAAGAATTTTATTTTCCAAACCTGTATTAATCAAACACCTAAAAGGATATAAACTTTAAAGTTACATACATAAAATTAAAACAGGGGAGTCCAAGTAATGTCTATACCCACAAGAGTGGTCCCCACTATGATATGACTAATGGCACTAGAAAAATATATAGTTAAGTCACATGCACAATGCACACTTCTGGGTCCTCCAACACTATACACAAAAAAACACATCAGCATATTAAATTGCTTATTATAATTTTGTAAAAGATTCCATTTTCCTATTTAAAATTATTTATATTTTCTGAATAAATGTTTCCTTGATACCTCCCTGGTAAGTCCAGGAATAAGTGAGTAATTAGAAAAGTAACCCACCAATATCAAATCAACATTTTCAAATATAAATAATGTAAGGCTGATAAGTATTCTATTTAGAAAATATACTTATCAGCCCAGGATTATCTTCGCATGTATATAAAATTCCTTAGTAGAATATTTACATGCAACAAAACTAGGAAAATAAAAGCAATAAATAATTCTCATGCTAAACATGGCTGATTTTAAGATATATTAGACTTTTTTTTTTTTAAGGAGGTACCTGGGAATGAACCCAGGATCTCATACATGGAAGCAGGTGCTCAACCACTGAGCTACATCGCTCCCCAAGTACAAGTTGGTTTCTTTGTTTGTTTGTTTTAAGGAGGAACTGGGGATCGAACCTGGGACCCTGTACATGAGAAGAAGGTGCTCAACCACTTGAGCTACATCTGTTCCCTGATATATCAGACTTTTTTTTTTTTTTAAAGATTTATTTATTTCTCCCTCACCCCCCTCACTGTTTTGCACTCACTGTCTGCTCCCTGTGTGATCTATCTGTGTCTGCTTGTCTTCTCTTTTGGTGGCACTGGAAATGGATCCTGGGACCTTCTGGAGTGGGAGAGAGGTGCTCAATCTCTTGTGCCACCTCAGCTCCCTGGTCTGCTGCATCTCTTATTGTCTCTCCTATGTCTCTTTTTGTCGCATCATCTTGCTATGCCAGCTCTCCACACAGGCCAGCACTCCGTGTGGACCAGCACTCCTGCATGGGCCAGCATTCCGCACGGGGCAGCACTCCGCATGGGCCAGCTTGCCTTTCACCAGGAGGCCCCAGGAATCGAACCCTGGACCTCCTATATGGTAGACGGGAACCCAATCGCTTGAGCCACAACCATTTCCCTGATACATTAGACTTTAAAGAGGGTATGCATAAACTCATGACAGATTTATCTGAGCAGTCCCCTTGTACAATCATTTTTAGGGTGCTCTACTTTAACACCATCCTTTTACAAACAAAATTAATTTTTCTTTCATGTACTTAAAACTGGGTGGACCGGTGCCTATGTTTGAAACTTTCTTCAGGAAAATTTATCACTCTAATCATCAGCCAAAAGCATGCAAGTATGCACTCATACAGCATCTAAGGTTCTTTTAAACAAAGACCAAACCACTAATGCCAGATCTTTAGTAGGCATGCTAAAACGCTAGTACAGCACTTCCCCACCTTTGCTTAAACCCATGCCTCACCAGCCAGGAATTTTCAACTTGAATTTGTATGTTTTGTATTTTAAAATATGTATTTTTTTTTCATTTTCTAAAGAAGAAATTATAATTCTAAATATTTTTCCAAACTATGTGTATATGTATATGGTATATGTATATGTGTGTGTGTGTATGATATGGAGTTGTGCGCCTCATCTTCTGCTCCCAATAAATAATAAGAGCAATAACAGCTAATATTTATTAGATGCTTATTGTGTGCCAACCACTGTGTTAATCATTTTACTTAAACTATTTCAACAGTCCTCCCAGGTAGGTAAGACTATTGTTCCATTCTCATTGAGGGGGAAACTGTGCCACAGAAAGGTTACATAATGGGCCCAAAGGAGCACAGCTGCAAGTGGTACTTGTCCTTAAAGCCTGCTTTCTTTACCCTTGTATGAATCTCTAAATTAGGAACAGTAACCAGAACAGTAATGGCACAATGTTATTACACGTAAGTCAAAGTTAGGGCAAGTTTCATTTTGGAAGCACAAAGCAGAGGTGAGTTTATAACTAGGTGGATATTAGAGGAAAAAGCTATGGGAGGTCTATTATTGCCAAAGTAGACAAAGAGAAGACCATCAGATTCTCTGCTTAATTCAAAAAGATTTTTAGAAAACATGGGATTTCAGGAGTTATTCTAAATAAAAGAAAAAAGTCAGTTTGTTGACAAGAGACTCTAAGAAAATGACAGTGTTAAGGAGATGGCCCAAAGACGAAGGTAGTGAGTCAACAAGGAACATAAAATGAGTGGAGAGAGAAGGTGGGAGGCCCGAACCAGCAGGCCAGAGGAATGAAATAATCCAGAGTGTGCTGGTGACTGGCTTTGATGCATGGGGTGAACAGCCAGAGTAGATGCAAAAGGAAATGAGGAGCCACTGTAAAGATTTAAGGAAGGGCTGGCATGGTCAGGAAGTTCAAACAGCAGGAGGTAACAGCCCATTCTAGGAACTTGGAAGAGAAGGCAAAGAAAGGGGAAAGACAGACCTAGAAACTACTGAGTTTAATGGAGTTCATAAAAAGACTCATGTTCTCCTGGATGTCTGTATGTTGAAGGGGAAAAGTCAGCCAGAAATTGCTCTAAATTCAACAGTCTTCAGAAAAAATTGCCAAGGCAGAAAACTTCCTTGTGTAGTGACTCTGCTTAGCAATTACTGGCCATGATCTTAATAGGAATTATAGGTATTTTAAAACTCTCACACTACGAGTACCAGTCTCAAAGCCCTTGAAATTTCATTAGTATTTGGGTGTGCTCTAAGAAAAGTTCCCTTTCCATGTCACCAGAATAAAGATAATTTTCCAGAGGAAATTGTTATGTTGTCTCTTTGGTTAAGCCAGAGTTATCCTCAGCTAAGATGTACATATGAATAATTTACACTCACCTGGCACTGTTAACATATGAGCAGATTGTTCCAAAGATACAGATAGCGTTTTTTGTTTGTTTGTTTGTGTTTTTGTTTTTTAACAGTCCAGAGCACAGAAATTCCTAAAAGCCTTTCTCATTTAGTTAAAGGGATAAAATATAAACATTTATGGGGGAACCACCTTAGTAGCATATTGATTCAGCTTTAGGAGTATTTCACAATGGAGTTCTTTTGAACAGCATACAACCAGGGGCACATGTCTAATCAATACCGAACATCTACCTTGCAGTTGGGGCTCATGAATTAACCAACATCTACTCAAACTCAAAAGCATCAGAAAAAAAATCAACAGTGACTGACTTCTCCTTGAACATTGTAAAACCACCCAAACAATGTTATCATTTACAATAATGACAACAAACCCTAACCACAAGCCACCCAAATTGGTAGTCTCTACTTATGAGCTATTTGATTCTAGATTATCTCTTTTTTCCAGGGAATTAATATGCAACACTGCCTTATTGCATATTAGTCTCATCATATAACTCCACAAGCTAAAGAAGAGAAAGGACAGAGGAGTACTCCAAGGCCATAAAGCAAGCTTAGGGGATGCGATGAACTTGGGTTTCCCCACTCAAATCAATGGATTGTCATTAGGCCAAGTGACATGTTTCCCCATTTCAGCATGTGAAATACTAGAGGAAAATAGTGTATAAGCAGAAAGTCTGTCCTCATGAGGTGCAAATTACTTAAAACAAAAACAACAAAAAAAAGGTTTCATTTCTAATTATGGTGATATAATTGCAGATACTTTAAGGAGGACAGCCTGTTTGTTCTCCCTGGTATGAGCAGCTCACTGATTCAGGCTCTCCTGAAGCAGGCAGCCAAGTGGCAGTGGCACGAATCCAGGAGTTCCTGCAGGAGAACAGATGGACAGCTCTCCTGAAAAACAGCTCCCTGATGTCAACCCAACAATGAGATGTGAGAGCTCAATAAATATACCATCCTCATTTCAGGTGTTACATGTAGAAAATAAAAGGGTTCGCAGGATAAATAGAATTTTTCCTCACTGGGTAGCAGACAATACCATGCTTGGACCCCATTCCCTATCTAATCTTCTAACAAGGCATTTCCAAGGCCTCGTCTTATTTAGCATAACTTATTTTTTAGTTTTCCATTTAGTTTGACTAAGGGAAATTAATATTCATCCGAGTGTTCAGAACTTGTTACAGAAAGTTTCTGAAAAGCTGTTGACCCAAACAAAGTATAGGGCAGGAATTTGGAGCACAGCCTCTGGACTGAGCCTTCCTGGGTTTGACTCCTAGTTCTACCATTTTCTACTTGTGAGATCTTAGGCAAGGATTTTTTTTTTTTTTTTAAAAGCATCTAACATCCAATACTTAACTTCTCTAATGTCTTCTAGAATCAGTTTTTCTAACCAGGATACTAAGTTCATTCAGGCATTTGATTATAATGTTTCCTTAGTCCTTTTAGACCAGAACATTCTCCCCTCTTTTTCCTTTCTTTGTTTTTTTCTTTTTTTTAAGGAAGTACCAGGGATTGAACCCAGGACTCATACATGGAAAGCAGGTGCTCACTCACTGAGCTACATCCACTCCCCTTAGACAAGGATTTGAGTCCTCTAAGTTTTAGTTTCTACATCTGTGAAATGGGAGTAACAATGGCTGTTGTGGGAATTAAATGAGATCCTATATCTAAAGTGCTCAGGACAGTGTATAGCACTATGGTAACTGCTCAAAAGAAATCAGCAGTTATGAGTCATTATTGTATTTGATGTAGATATTTTGGTCAATCAACATGTACCGAGCACCAGCTACTTTCTCCAACTGTACAAGAGTACATACTCTCTATCCACTCACTATGCCATAGAAGATTCAAAGAATGAGAAGATATGACCCTTGCCTTGAAGAGCTCTTTATTCCCCTTCAAAATGCTCAACACTAGTGGCTAATAGGCTATTGTCTAGGACATCCAGGCACTTGTGCTTCCACCTGTTTAGTTCTGTGATTAAACATGTTTGTTCTCAAATCTGCTTATGTCAGTTATGCTTGTTATTCTAATTAAATATCTTAATTAAATACTGTTATTCAACTATGAGTACAAAAAGAGTTGTAGTCTCTATGGATATTTAGTTGAATGTTTTAGACAGAGCTGATTAACAGTGAAAAACATTGTACAAGACTGCGGGGGGCACAATCTGGAAGAATTCTTCATTCACATTGCTTCTTAAGTGAACATAAAATATAAAATATAGCCTAAGTCCTTACTCCACATTCAAGAAACTGAGAGTAAAAATTGTTGAGGAAAAAGATGGTCAACAACAACCCATGCTCAAAGAAAAGCCTTGAGCTGCCATCAAATAACTGGCAAATACATACATACATACAAGCAAATAAATAAATAAATACATTTTATAAGTTAAAATATTAATAAGAGATTTAAGATATATCTAGTATTTTTATTCACCACTTTTAAACAACATTTTTGATTAATCAACTACCAATTCCTATCGCATCAGGTAAGTTTTACTATTTAAAAAAATCAAGTGGACCATAAAATAATTCTTAAAAGAAAATTACCAAAAGGTTATACCTGCAGACAACTGAGAAAATTCCTATTCAAATATACAAAATTTTATATCTATACTCACTGTGTCTCATTTCAGCCAAGTCTATGTGAGTCAAAAATAGTAGGTAAATTAAATTAAAATTTTGTTAAATATTTTGCCCACAAAACTCCAATCTAAATACTGAATTAAACAAATATTTGCATTGTGTAGACCAGCCTTAATACTTTGTTTTCTTTTTATCTAGCACAAAATAAATACTTTCTATCTAGCACAAAAGAGGTCTAAGTAGGTATTGTTATTTTCAAAGTATCTCAAAATAATTAAGAAAAAAAAATACTTCAAAGATAATTCAGTATGTGAAAAGAAACAGTTTTCAGATAGACTTTGCCACTGACTAGTTTTAAGACCTCAGTAATATCACCATATAGAAGAGTGCATATCACCTACTTGTGCTCGCATTTTTCTTGAGCAGCTAAAACACTGGTAAGAATTAAGCCCTAGGATGTGTTAATAAGAATTATTTTTTTAGTGTGAATTATTTTGAATACACATTTACTACTTGAATATCTGAAACTAGCAGCCCACTAGAAGCTATATACATTTTCCCATTAATTACCCATAGCAGGTTATTAATCATAATTGCAAACAATTTGCCCAACTGATGGCTTCTTGGATTTTTTGACATGACCATTTCACAGATAATTAGACTATAAAACCACTAAGTAGGGATTGTGTCTTGGACTCTGTCCTGTACATGATGATGAATACACTGGTGGCACTCAGTCAATGTATGACTAATGATAACACTGCCACTCGTTTATTTTTTAAATACTTTATGTTCACTGAAAAATATTTATGACAGGATTTGACTGTATGCAAGAGCATCTGTAACGCAGGATAGAAACGGAATGTTTTCAAAACAGAGCGCCTGGAAACATTATCCAGAACTCAAGAAGCCAGTATTTGGGGATTTTTTTTTTTTGGCAGATACATAAAATAGATGATATGTCTGGTGAGAAAATTAAATTCCCTAACAATAGGTAGAAGAGACCAATTTCATTCAAAATAAATGATTTCAAATTCCATTTAGAGGAAAATAACTTGTTTGGCGGAGACAGGCATAAAATTGTGACAGATATGTCAGATATAAGAGGTAAGGGCCAAACTACCACCACTTTGTATTATGTAGCATTTCCCAGTATAGAGCCCAAAAAGCTTTGCAAATCTTTATCTAATTAGTTACAAATCAGTAAACAAATGCTGACAATGGTGAGAATGAAGCTTGGACAAAAACAGTCTGATCATTTCCAGCATTTCCAGCTCTAAGTTTTACCACATAAGATAAAAAATATTCAGCAAGGGAAAACAAAGGTTCTTGGCTAAAAGCTCAGCTTACCATCTTGTACTTATCAAAGGCATCTTAAGAGGCATCATTCCAAGGTTACATTACTGTTGTCAAAAAAAACTAAAAAATGTACAGGGGATTGGCCCAAAGTCAGTGCTCAATAAAGACTTGACTTGATGTCTTAATTTCTCAAGAAAAGGACTATGAAACCTCTAAAGTTTTAAAAACTATGTAGGAACACTAAAAATTCCTTTCTCCAAAAAGGTAAATTCATATGACAAATGACATAAATAGCTAATCAATAAAAACCAGGCTCTCTGCCAGCAATCCAACTGTGGTTCAAAACTGATTTTCTTGACAGGAAAATAGCAAACATTACAAATACGCATCTCTTCTGTAGCAGTGGATTTTACTAAATAATATTTTTCATCTCTCTCCTTTCCTGCACTCACAGCACTTAAAACTGGAACCACATACTATAATACTTGATTACTATCCAAAATATCCAAATATCCAACTTTCTCTGTTTCATATGCATAAATCTTATCCATTCAATCATACAGCTAGTTTCTTAAGAGAGGAGACTATGCCTTACACTTTTTACATCCCTTTCAGGACCTAATGCACCATCAGGAAATAGCAGGTTTCCAAAACATTATTTATCTATTGACTAAGCGATGATTTAATTAGGGGGAAAAAAGTAAACTCTTGCATCTGGCACAGTCAAGAAATGGATACTTGCTTTATTCAAATATCCTGGGGTTCAGAGTAGTAACAATTTCAAAAGTTTTGAGCCCAGTTAAAAAAAACAAAACAAAACTGATAACAATATGATTATATGCCTATATATAAAACACAATTTACATTTCCTTGATTTCTGCATTGTACATTGATTATTATTACTCTTGATGAAATGTGGTTAAAACAAAATTCCCAATAATAAAATGTCCAGTAGACCATCTTTTTCCTGGAACACTCTTTGTTGATGAGTTCAGGTCTCTGACTCATGATCAG
The DNA here is from genome assembly GCA_029593785.1 of Cabassous unicinctus. Lineage (NCBI taxonomy): Eukaryota > Metazoa > Chordata > Mammalia > Cingulata > Chlamyphoridae > Cabassous > Cabassous unicinctus. The sequence goes on along the minus strand of JAQZBX010025707.1, from coordinate 5,536 downwards.
GGATAGACTGCCTAAGCCTGTGGAGCCCTCTTCTCATGGCAGTTCAGAGAGTCTCCTCCATTCACAAGCACTGGAGGTAGCTCATGACCTCTTTATCTGCATTCTTCCTAGGCTGGACAGCATATGGTCCAAGGGCAAAGATCAATGTGGAGCTGCCAAACAGTCTGACTGTACTGCACTTGTGCTAGATGCTTACAAATGGCAAAGAACATCAACAAAGGCAACTGGGTAGGAAAAACAGTGTCCACTCCAAGCCACATGAGAAAGAAGCCCATGGCTGGGAGAGAGGCTGATATAACCCAGAATTCCTGAGGCTTTCTTTTCTACTCCCCTCCATCCCTCACACACCATTGGTGAATAACCCAGCCCATCGCTACTTGCCCAGCTTCTGAATCAGACAGGAATTTAAATTATCTATTTTTTAAAAAGGAGATTTTCAATTTCCCCAGCAAATCTGTCACAGCCAAAAAAAGGCTCTAGCCATCCAAGTAGAGGCACCTCCTGCTGAGCTGCTGGCTCCCCAGTTCAGATTTCCTGAACCATTCAGGCTCTGGTGAGAGGTTTCTTTATACCCACAGAAACAGCAAGCTCTCACTTCGCAGGGATCTGCTCTCAGCAGTCCCTTGCCAGTTGACGGATATGAATCCTAATTCATTAGCAGTCTGTACTCTAGGGGCGGTTGTGCTGAAGTGATGTACAGAAGCCTGAAAGGGGCCTTGTGAAGCACTGTTAGAGGGCCAACACACTAATTGGTAGAAACTGTTTATTACATCAACATTTGGGTCAAAGCTAGAGCACCGGAGTCCTCAGGAAGGTTTTGTAATTATATTTCTGGAATGTGTATTCCAAGTAGTAAGAGTAATGGTGATTATAACGATTCCACTGCCTGATACTTATTTAATATGCGTAACTCTTACTTCATTATTACATTTGATCCACACAACCCTGTGAGAAGAGAATAAATATTCCAAAATGAAGGGATAGAGCTTACTCCTTCAACCATTTCCGGGGACAGCCAGGACAGGGATCTCCAGTGTGTACTGAATAAAGTACCTAAACAAATACATTCATTCATTAAACAAACTTCTATCTGATGCCTCCTGATGAAGTGGGCCAAACTCTAGTATTTCTCAGATAAAGGTAACATGCTCCTTGCCCTAAAGGAGTCACTGTGAGATCACACACAGAGGGAACAAGGTGGATTTATGCTGGGTCTTGAGGGGCAGGTGAGCAATGCTAGGTGAAGACTAGAACATATGCAGAGTCCCAAATATATAACACAAAATTTACCATTTTAACCACTTTCGCGTGTACAATTCAATGATATCGATTACATTCATAATGTTGTGCTACCATCACCACCAGCTATTAGTAAACTTTTTCACTACCCTAACTAGGAACTCTGTGCCCATTAAGCAATAACTCCCTAGTCCCTGTCCCCGTCTCCAAGAAAGGACCCGGGAAAGGTTATTTAAAAATAAAATAAGCAATGTGCACTTATTTTTCCTGTAGGAAGTATGGATGCAATTTTTTAAAAAATAGTGACACAGCCCACTTTTTGATGAGTTGAAAACTCAAGTGTATATCTAAATTCAACAATTACTTGAGTGCTCAGAATATACATATTAGGTACTCTACACACTCATGTGCCTTGCACACATCACAAGTGTAACTGCATGGTTATTTGTGCTATTATGCATTTCCTGGCTCCCTTTCCTCCCACCCCCAATAGGATGGAAGCTCCATGAGCATGAACGGCATCTGTCCTGTTTACTGCCCTATCTACTGCACACATGCTGAGTCTGGCACATAATGAACACTTAATACATACTTCCAATGAATGAAGGGATGTATATCAGCCATTGTATTATGAGAGAATTCCCAGTCTAACAGAACAGAATTACACCTAAAAATTAATGATAATATTATGTAATGGTGTTACAAGAGTTATTGTTAAAGAGCTTTGAAAACACAGATTAAGGAGCACTCAATCCTGCACAGATACCTTCTTAAACACCATTCTGTGTAGATAATTAGCTTCTACAACAAGTACTTGTCCAAGAGAACCTATGTTATTCTGTGAAGGAAATTTAAGCATTAAAAGTGACTCAATTTCCAGGTATGGGTTTAGCCAAATGCTTTATTCTCTTCCAATCACTGTGATTACCAATGCCTTTGTGAGAATTATGGAAAATAAATGTTATTGAAAAGAAAGGATGGGACAAGACTTAACCCCAGACACTGCTTCAGAATTCTTTACTGAAATTTTCATGGACGGGAAAAGGGTGGTATGGTAGGAGGTGGGAGAGGAGTATAGCATTATTACCTCACAATTAAAGAGTTTTACACTTTGGTTTGGATACAGAGGCTATAAGATCTCCTCTACCATGCCATAAATTCCAATATTAGACCTTTAGCTTTCAGATGTTAAGCAACAGTTTATGGCCCAAGCTTAAATAAAACAAAAAGTTGGGGAGTAAAGAAAGAATCCAATAGAGCAACCTGAATGATGCCATCATCTGATTCCATCACAGAGCACTAGGAAGCATTTAACTGGCCTATGAAGAGACAGGAGAGTGGTTCTCTTGGCTGGAAGGCACAAAACCCAACTTTATATGTATGCATGTATGTATATATATGTATATATATATATTTAATTTGGCAAAAGGAGGAATGTCCAATCCAGCAGAGTAGGAAACAAGTCACTGAATTACCGATTTTAAAAAGTTAGTCAATTTCATGGTTAAGAAGTGATTTTTTTTTTTTTAAACCCTACCACAAGAATTAAGTAGAGAACATCCAACTAACATATTATTTCTAAGGGTAATGTCCCTGCCTTTCAAAGTTAAAATTCCTAATATTCACTTGGCTTGTAATATATTTTTTAGTCATTCCCATTCTTTTGAGTCTTTGCCTAATACGAGTTTGCATTTGGATACACCACTCCCATTGATGTTTATAAAAATGTCTTGCTATTAACCTCTAACCCAATTAGTCACCAAACTGGCAGAAAAAGTTGCTATTTGGAAGCCAACAGCTTATGAAGGAGGTTTAAAAAATCTGGACAAAATGTGCTGTATTACGACTACTTTATTTATAGTTTTGTGTTTTTTTTAAGTATTCCAGGAAATCTACAGTAACAAATTGAGAATAAAAACAAGTATCAGGACCTGCGCAAATAAATGCATTGGGACAGGAGGCAAGAGGGGGGATATTTTAAATACAAAAAAGTTTTTTAAAAAATTAAAGGTAGAGTCTACCTTTTACCATATGCCATCTCTCCCCTATACTCTTCCACTATCTGTTCATCTCAATAAATGATAAAACTCCATCCTTCCAGTTCTCAAGTCCCCTCATTTTACATTCTACATTCAATCCATCAACAAATTCTGTTGGCTCTACTTCAAAATATAGCCAGAATCTGTCTACTTCTCACTTAGGTGGTCTAAGTCAACATCATCTCTTGCTTAATTTATACCAATAGCCTCTTGGCTGGCGTCCCTACAGTTTATTCTCAACATAGGCACCAGAAATATCTTGTTAAAACCTAGGTCAGATCATGAACCTCCTCTGCTCCAAACCCTTCAAAGGCTTTCCAACGCGTTCCAAGCAAAGTCAGGGCTCCTGAGGCCCAGCATGAGCTGGGGTCTTTCTCCCCCTCTCTGCCTCTCTTACACCACTCAGCCACACCCGCCTCCCTTCTGTCTCTCAAACATGTCAGAGCACACTTGGATCCCCTCCGTCCAGAACACTGTCTGCCCTCACATGGCTTGTTCCTTTACTTCCTTCAGGAGTCAGGCCAAGTGCTACTTTCCCAAACCTCAGTCAATCCCAGACCATCCTCAGGGATTCTGCTTCACCTGCATACCGCTTGTGCGATTATTTTCTTAATAAGTTTTGTTAACTTGGCTCACCTTTTTTCTTTGAAAAATGTATGTAAAAAGAAATTCACCCCAACCAATAGTAACCATGAAATCAAAGATTTAAACTCTATTTTTTTCTCCTTATACACATTAAAATAAAAGTATGACTACAGAAATGAGATGTTTGTACACAGGCCACCACCATATATATACTATCCTCTGGGATTCACTGATATAAGCCAAAAATTTTAACAAGAAGCCTATAATACCTTTAGGAAATAACACACACATACACACATGTACCTCTTTGCTTTACACCATGCAATAAATAATTCAAATCACAATAAAATCAAATCATCTATGTATGTGAAATATAGAATAAAGAAATGTATAAATTCCTGGTCAGATTAACTTAAACCATCAAAACAAAGCTCTTAAAAGAGAAATCTGTTCAATTACCTGTTTGGGTCCTTCACAAATATTATCTGCTAAAATGCAATGCTAAAAGGTTAACACTCATATGCTTTTATAGAAAAGTGCTTTTTTAAACATCATTCCACATAAGTGTATCTTCTTTCTTTCTTTCTTAAAAGTTGGGGTGAAGAGGCAGATCAAGGACATACTGAGGGACATTTCCTAAACTTGACAACTTTCTTTACAATAGTAATTTTGCAGTTCACTTCTAGTGTTTTATCAAATTTGATTTCTAAAGTTTATTCAATTTTGGTGAATATTAAGAAGCCCTGATTAAAAATCCATATTTTACAAACTAAAAAGCCAACCTTACATTCAAACATGTATTTAAAATGTGACAGCAGTATCCTAAACTTGCTTCTGACTACACTTAAAATGTAAGTTTCTTTTTTTTTTTTAAGGGAGACACTAAGATGGACCCATCTACAGACGCTAATACTAATGTGCTGTTCTTCCAATGAAAAGGTTACTGACCTATCGGTAGGAGTTGTCTTTTCTGGCAGAGATGATAGATTTGCCTTGTCTTATCTACACCCCCTGCTCTGTCCCCATAATGAGCCATGGCCTACATGTGCGAGACAGCTGGCAAAGGGGAGTCAGGGTCTGTGGCCATGGGCCAGAGCGAAGCTTACCAACCCACTCAGAGCCTGGACCTCTGACCCATGGCTCATTAGCACCTTGCTCTAAGCAACTGAGCTGTCACAAAAATCAACAGTGGCTTAAGCCATTTTGTTTACAAGTGAAACAAACCCAGGTCAGTCTGACAACCAATAGTTCAAGCAGCCACTAGAGAACTGCCAATGTACAGAAAAAGCAATGGTGAAGAGGAAGTATAAGGGTCTTGTAGTATTGTCCCCCAAAAGCAAGGACAAATTGGGAGAGGGAATAAGAATGTAACAGGCAAGTCCCTTTATTAATATACCAAGTATTTGGCTCACATTAACTATAAAGACGAAAAAAAGAAGAAAGGTATATCTACAACCTCCTAGGTGATACCCTTCTTACTCAGTGTTTGGAAAATACTTATTAGATGCAAAAGAAAAAAAGAGTGAAAGAGCAGTTTGCACTCAGGAATTGAAAGCTCAAAAGATTTATAGTTTATATAGTTTATAGTTATATTTATAGTTTAATAATATGACAGTGATCCACCAGGAAATCATTTGATCATAAGGTAAAATGAGATTTAAAAATAAATCCAT